>VZTD01002347.1:1182568-1400655 GCA_013397725.1 Rhagologus leucostigma | reverse complement strand
CTTCCTTCCTTCCTTCCTGCCTTCCTTCCTTCCTTCCTTCCTTCCTGCCTTCATCTTATGGAATCACAATCTTCATTAAAGGAAAGAAGCAGATGATGAAATGTGTACCCAATATGCATTTGAGCTTTCATGCACATAAAATTAATTACAGAGCTAATAAACTCTTGTGTATGCAAGTCTGCCAAATCCCTGAAACTTGGCACTCTCCAGATGGAAACATAGGTGCAGTCGGGGTTAAGGTTTCCCATAGAGGCTTTGAAAAGAAAAAATTTGTGTTATGTGAAAGCATTGCACTGGAGTCTTAGCTGAAAATGAATAGAAGATACTGAAATTTTTTTAGAGCAACATGAACAGGGCTAGAGATAAATACAGTAAAATATACCTAAATTGTTTACTAGGAGACTCTGCAGGTTTCTTTATGATCTTATATACTTAGAAGAGATAATATTATTGAATATGTTATTGTATATATCCTTGTAGTTAGTGTCTAAGTGTTCGCTGTGCACATACAGTGATGAAATTCTGCTTTATGATTTTTTTTAAATCTAAAGTGCCACGCATGGTTAGTTCATGTCTTCAAACTGCTTAGAGCAGTTTTAAAAGCAAAACAAAACAAAGCAACAAACCAAAATTACCTTTATGTAAAAGTAACACCACAACTATGTTATGAAACGAAGATAAAAGAGAAAATAGGAAAACAGTGTTACTATATGGTCAGAGAGAATCTTTTGGTTTTGTCTTTAATTAATTATGAACTTCAGTATATTCAGAAGCTTCAGTTCTTTCTATTTATTTTTTAGTGTAAATTACCCACGTTTCTGTTGTGAATGTTTTCTTGTATCCCTATTTTACTTCAAGTTATTGAACCTTAATGATGAATTTTGAGTAAGACTATAGCATAATGAAGTGCTGTTTGTTTATTACTAGTGGTAGTATTCAAAACAAAAGCTCACCAAATAGTTTTAGGAATACAAACCCTGTTGAGGTCTAGTGGAGACTTGCGGCCTTAAGTACCTTAATGCTTCCTTATAACTACCGGTGATTCCCCTGTAATCTCACTCTTTTGTTAGCAATCCCCATAATTTACACATCCCATTTGTGCAGGCACAGCATACACCGCTCTTCACGGCTTTTTTTAACATACTTGGATTTCCAAGTGTAGTAGGTTTAAGAACAACAGGAAAGAGAATTGTGCATAATGGTCAGAGAAATAATCTTCTCACAAGAAAAACTAAGAAAAATGTTAGGAAAGAGAAGAAATATTTTCAGATCAGATTTGTAATTATGGAGCCAGTGAAGCAGAGGTACAAGCAAGTAGCTTGAAAAGGAAGAAGGTGCAGAGAAGGCTTCTGAGTCATAGAAGAATTCCTAAAGGTTCTGTAAAAGTGGGAGGAACAATTTGGGATCAGCTGGTTACCTGAGTGGAAAAAAACAAATGAAGAGCTTTGAAAATGAGAGACAACTTTTAACAGATGTTTGAATTAACCAGCGAAGTTCATGTTTTTGTCGGGAATCCCAATCTTTATCTATATTTAAAATAAATGTTTACCAAGACTTTTAGAATAGATTTATTTTCCTCTCCTGCCCTGAAACAGGAAAATTCCCCTGCAGTGAGAGTTCAGCAGATTAAAACATCCAAAACCTCTACTTACTTCCTGTTGTATATCTTGACAGCTGAACCTTTGCAATAATGGAGCTGTCAGGATTTTAGTTGTGGTGGGGATGAATCATTGATGTTCCTTGGACGCATTTAAACACTTCTGCTCTAAAGCTTCAATAACTTCACAGCCAGGGAACATTTTGCCTCTGCTGTTTATGTTATGGCCTGAGAAAATAAAAAGCAACATGTAATCTACTTGGGTCTGCAGCTGAAGTACTGATCTTCCCCTCTCTTCCCACCCCTGGGAAAGCAGAAATGCTGCTGGAATGGGTGTGGATGTGAGGTGAGACTATCACCGCCACAGTGACTATGCTCTGTGGAAACAGCTCTGCTGGTGTTACGTTGGTGAAGCTGCTGAATTAGGAAATGTTGGATGTTAAGAGAAGCAGGAACGTGGGCTAGATTCCCTGCTCGGGTAACAAGCTGATGGTAACTGATAGCTTTGACCAGAGACGAGTCTGGTTTACGGCTTTTCAAAGCAACTTTCTACATGATTTGCTTGGCCAGTAAAAGTTTTACAGGAGTTATGCAATAAAGGATTCAAAACTAAATAAACCCTGAAAAAAGTCCCATGAGGAAGTTCTCATTTTTTTTTGTTTTCAAGGATTATTTTCACTTTTAGTGGTTTATGGAGGCTCAGGAAGACAAAACTGTTTTGTGATGGTGGATGGCAGCTGACTTCTGATGAATACAAAGCAATGATTTATGCAATAAATTTAGCCGGGTAGAACCTTATTAATTTTTAAAAAGTGTTTCAGAATCCACTTTATGATCCAGCTTATTGTGTTGCAGTAAGTTATCAGAGATGTTCTTGGGTTTGAATTGAACCTTAGTAAAATTTTGCTTGAGACAAAGTGATCATTTATTGAAACATTTGTTTTGAGGCACAGATACATATTTGTGGATCTCTGAAGCAAAGACTGAAATCTACTTGGTTTGAAGTACAGTGGTGATGAACTGTCCTTTTACAAGAGGTATTAGACAACTATTACATTACTAGCCCTAATTTCTTTTTTATGTATCATAGAATGATTTAGGTTGGAAAAGACCTTTAACACACAATATACTTTATGTTTAGAACTTACATCAGTACAAGCCCTACAAAAATTCTGAGATTCCGCAGTCACTGTTGGTGTCTTTGGGTATGGGGTTTTTTTTCCAAAAAAAAAGACAGAGGCCAATCACTCTTCTTTTCATGTTTAATTCCTGCTAAAAGATCCCCCATGTCTTTTATTTGGATTAATTGTTTACAATATGCTATTCAAAAAAGCTATATAACAGTTCTATGAAACATTTTCTTGTATTTGCAGACTGCTCTCCAGGACCGCTCTTATGTAAAAGGTTGGTAAATTACAAAGTAAGAATTAATGCAGTAGCATTCTCAGACCGTGGTTTATTTTTGCCCCATATTTGTGTAGGAGCACAAAGAAATAATTTAAATGAGTACTAACACTGATGTATTCTATCACTATACATCTCAATTTTGTCTCATTTCATGACTAAGCCCAGAAGCATGGCCCTTGCTGTATTTTAACCAGGAATTCTTCTCACTTGCTGAAATTCTGCAGATTCTGTAGTGCAAGAGGTCGGACTAGATAATTGTACAGGTTCCTTGAAACCTGTTAGTTAAATTGTAACCTCACGTGGGAAGGATCTATCTAAAAATGCATTACTTATGCATGTTTGGAATTTCAGTAGTATTTAGTTGTGTTACAAAGAGAAGGCTAACGAGACTATGCATCTACAAAAGTATCAGCTTTTCCGGATCATCACCTTTCTACAGAATACCTTTCCAGTGGTTCTGGTTTTATCCTTGCTTAAGGGCATAGAGGCACTAATGCAAACCCCATAGAGGTAAACAAGAGATTTGAGATTAAATCCAAGTTTTCTGGTGTCAAAGTGATGTGTAGTCTTAGCACCACTAGGTTTCACTTTTCTGGGAGTTAGTAATTTTTAAGAAGCTTTGCAGTTCAAACAAGAAAAAGGGATTCAAAGAGCCATTGCTCAGAATTCTGAATGTACACCTATTAATTTTTTTTGTTACTTTATACATTTCATACCCTGCTTTTAACTTACTTTTATGAGGTGGACTATGAATTAGCTATGTTGGAAAAGTGAATCAAAACAGCACCAGCTCCAGCTCCTTCAGTTCCAGTAAAAGAAATTACTTTTACTAAACTGCTTTATCATTTGAAACCCTCAACAGTTCTGGGAGGGAAGTAAAATCTCTTAACAAGGGAAGTCGTGACGGTGGGGTGTGCAGGGTCAGTGCAGCTACAGTGCAGGTTATGGCTCAGTTCTGTTAGTTTGTTTATCTCCTCAGCTGAGTACCTAGGGTGAAGGAGTTACCAGAAAGCTTTTTAGGAGCAGCATTAGCTATGGAAAAGAAGATAAGCTCAGATACTGATGGGTGTGCTGGCTACTCTGAAAATTATACACAGTCCTTTGCTATAGCACAGAATTTGTGAATGACCTCAAGTCGCTCAGGTGGAGCTCCCATTCAATCTAATTCGGTGATAATTGTGCCATTTTAATGGTGCTGGGATTTCTCTTTTTTTTTTTTTATAATTTCTCTGCATAAAAAATGAGAGAAATGGGAAAGTGGTAGTTTCTTCAAGATGTTATAACAGTGTTTGGATGTTATAACAGTAATGGATGTTTCTTCAAGCATATAACAGTGTGAAGGATATATGTAAGGTGGTAGGGTTGCCCAAATGAATGTGGGACTTACATGCAGTATTCAAAAGCAATTGAATAAAATAAATAAATCTGATCCAAGAATATTTGTAAAAATACATCATCTCAACTTCTTTCCTATATAATTTCTTTCTTCCTCTGACATCAATGTCTTTTTCTTAGGAATTATTTCTCTTTAGAATAAGTCTGTATTAACCAGTCCATTCTGAGCTGCTTGGGCACTCACATTTTGATCCAGTAGCACTGTTGTAGCTGTGATCAGCTATTGACGTAAGTGAAGCAGTGACACTTTTTAGTGTAAGAATTTTTAAAAATTGAGATGCCTTTGGAAATATGAGTGCTTTACACAAAGGCTTTTGCACCCCAAAATATGTCTTTTGCTCCCAATCACAGCAGCTGGTCTACTAAAGATATTATCTCTTCCTACATATTTTGCATATTTACCTAGAAATATATTTCTCATCTATTGGTGCTGTCAATCTAATAATCATTCATTGACAGGAATATCAGCTGCATTTTGTGTTTCTGTAATCAGAACTGAAAATAGGATACTTTTGGGGCTGGACTGTTTATGGTCACTTGCAGAGTTACTGTCAGAAGCTCATAGTAAGGGCGTGGAAAACGCTGGTACCCCAATCTTTGTCTTCAATCACGGCAAGAATCTCTGATATACAGATACAGAGCATGGTTAAACTGGATCTTCCATTGTCAGATGTTTTCTGATGTAGGTATTGACATTGATGATCACAACATCTCAGTTTACTGACTTCACTGCTTTTCTATTCAGAAGCCATATGATAAGCCTTCAGCTGATGGAAATGACCAATTAAGAGAGGATGGTTGTTTCTTTTCTCTTCAAAGCGATAGTTGAAGTTCTTCTTTTATATATATATATACAAGTTGTGTCTTTGTTTTAAAAGTACGTAAAAGTGTTCCCACATATATCTCAGAAGGCACCCATATTGCTCTTACAGTGTGTACCTCCTGATACTGCTGCTCTGATTGCTGTTTCCCAACTGCCATCCTTGGAATGTCAGCAAATACAATCAACTGCTTTCTTTTCCTCTAGACTTTCAGATTTAGTGGGCATTTTTCCCCCCTTTTCCCTCCTCTGCTTGGATTTCTTTCCAATGATTCCCCTCCCCCTCTTCTTTAGTTTACAGACTTCTCCAACGCTTTTTTTTCTGTGCTGATTACAGGAACACCCACCTTTCTGTGGTTTTAGTGGAGCCTTTCATGCTCTTTTTTCTGTACCAGCCCTCTAACCAGATATTTAGGCCAATTATTCTGTTCAGTTTCATTATTCTGCTCCCACAACTACAGTAATAGCCCACTTGAAAGATCACTTGGCTTCTTTCACTGTTGAGACTGCTTGCTAGTTCCCAGAATGGCATCTTCACATCCTGTGATCTTCTGTTGCTTTTTTTTCCCCCAGAGTTTTATTTAAATTTTAAAAGGGTGGGGGGTTAAAAGGAAAACCACACACATATAAATGAACAAGGGAAAAAAAGGAGCCCAGATATCAAATATGTGCTTTAAGGAAGGGAAATTCCAACACTGTCAGTTTGCAGGAGACACTGTATATCAAATACCGTTATTCAGTACATTTTCCACAACAGGACTGACTAAAAATCCCATTGAGATTTCCTAGAGCAAGCTTTGCCTGCTCTTTGTTTTGCAGTCACAGAGTATGAATTTTGCCTACAATTATGAAATGCCACCCAGAAAACCTTTACTTCTGTTTTGTCCATGCCCATCCAAATTCAAAGATGTCACTTCAAAAGTCTCTAAGTAAAGGTTTTTAAAGTGTGTGTAGACACTTCACATGATAAATTTAAAATCACAGTGTTCGTGTCTCCCAGATTATAGATATAATTTAAATTTAACTTAGGGTTTTTAAAAATCTAACTTTTCTGCCTCGTTTTCTTTTGCTTCTTGTTTCCCTTTCATCTTCTACTTTCATCACTAGTGTGTGAAATTATTTGCCTTCTTCACCCTTATCTCTTCTGAATTAGGAGACAGAAGACATGCAGAAATATTTCATGCTTATTTCTTGTGTGATGGTTACCATCAGATGAGAATTTTAAGACTGGATCCTACTTTATCTTGATAAACCTCCCTTTATAGTAAATATAGATTCTGTTGTTCTTAACACTGGAATTGTTTTTCTAAGGTAAAAACTGCATTGTTGTTGAACAATAGAGTAATGTGTTCAACAAATTTATGTGCAACTTTTTTGTATCCATTCCAGCCTTTTTTTCTCCTTCCATAATTAATACATTTTCAACTGGGCGGCAAAACACAGGTGACTTGGGGTAGGGATTTTTTCCCACAGACATTGTATCAAACACTGGAATGGTACCTTATATTTCTAAAGGGGAAAACAAATCCAAATGTCCCATACCTTTAAAATAACCAAAAAAATCGCAACTGTGAAGAACATGACTCATTGCCTCTGATGCAGACAGTGTGAACCTACAAAGTGCTTAAATGACCAGGTGTTTTCGGCTGCAAGTCCTTTAATTACCTTAACTTTTAGGAGAGATTTTTAATTTCTGTCCTTCAGTAGGAGAAAACATGAGCCTGCAATTCTATCAAATACATTACTGAGAAGGCAGGGGGAGAGGGGAGGCTCAGCCCCACACAGGAGGGCTCTTCCCACGTGTGCTCTGGGCTGCACGGAACTGATGCTCTTTCTCAGACTGCTCCTAATGAGAAGCAGCCTGGTGTGCTGGGAGCAGTCTCAGTAAAGGGGTAATGATGAAATGGGCACTTCTCAGGATCAGCGATAAATTACATACCCGGGAAGGTGCAAACCAAAATTCCATTGCTATTCTCTGTACTGTATCAATCCAGAAGAGGGCTTCACTTCTCAGAGCTGTCACTCCAGCACCTTTCACAGCCCATCAGCTCATCTGCAGAAAGCACTGAGAATCCTGAATTTCTGTAATTGTTCTTATACACACAGTCATATGGTGACAAGGTTTTCTGTAATGAGGAGGCTGATATAAATCACATACAACTGTTTCCAAATTCAGAAGGAAGAACTTTTGGCCACTTACTTTTAGTGACATGCTGAACTAGAAAATAAGATTCAGGCCATGCTTGCACCTCGTAACTGTACAAATACTTAGCATTTTATAAAGATATATTTAGATAAAAGAGGAATGCCTCTATTTCTCTATATTTCAGAAACTTGTGATCCACAATCTCTTTTCAAATCCCTATTATGATAACCAAGGAGTTATGTACCTAAAATAATTTTGTGGATCTGTATTTATCTTCTCTGAGGCAAGAAGCGATTTATGGAGTGAAGTGAGGATAGGGCCCAGGCGAGGAATTCTTTGTATTTAGTGGACCATGCTGATTAAGTGTACCCACATCTTCTTAAAGTTTATGATTAAAACCAATTTATATGAGTTATCGAAGCTTCTCATGTGCTTAACAAACATAACATTTTAATATTTTTACTATTTAATCCAATTTGTTCCTAGTATATCTTCAAACTAGAGTGCCTGAACTTCTAGCTGCCTAATGAAGTGCATATTCTTGAGGTTATGTTTTTGCATAGATAAAAAAAACGTATTTGCTGAGATCATTTACTATGCAAGGTGTGTAATCTCATTTATAACATATTTTTGTTAAAAAACTAATTGCCCCAACTATGCCTACGCATTAAAGGGAGCCATGCTAGAGTGGGGACATACATTTTTTTGATTTCTTCCCACTGGTCAGAAATGGTCCCACTATTTTTCCTGACCTGTCTTCACTTGCTGTGCTGAACCATTCTGAGATCTTTTTTTGAAGGCAATGCTATGTATTGTGGCTTCATCCTTCAATTCCTGTACCTAGTGCACACAAGACAGCCAGGTTCTTGCAGTGTTCATTATTAAAGAATCTCAAGTGAATTCCAACACAGTGAGTAAAAAGACCTTTCCCTTCTTTCTGTGATTTCAGAACAGGAGCACACACTCTGTAGGCAGCATCTCAAGCCACTGGGATTGCCTATTACTATTTTCAGCCTTTTGGGAGGCTATATATATACTTATTCTGTGTTTCTAGGCTTAAGTAGAAGAGATAAATGCCCTGGGAAGCTGTCTTTATACTCTTCCGCACTGTTCTTTTGTCAGATTTACTTCAGACGATAATCTACTAGGTCTGTGTGTTGTAAAATCTTGTCTCAGAGTAGTGGAGAAGGATGGCAGAAAATAAAGGACCTTGCTTTTCAGCAGCAGCTAAAGATACCTTCTCAATTTCTCTGTTTAAGACTTGTGAGGTACATTCTGGGAACCTTTGGCAGTCTGGTATTCCCTGAGTGAGCTGTGGCCCATGGAGAGTGTGCTCCGGACCGGGTTTGTCCTGGAGAACTGCAGCTCCCATGAAGAGCTGTCCTTGGAGGGCTGAGGTCTGGGGAAGGACTCAGGCTGGGGCAGGGGAAAACTGTGAGGAGGCAAGGAGCAGCAGAGTGGAGCTGTCAGGAAGGGACCACAATGCCCCTTCCCCACTACGAATGCAACGGTGCCAAGTTTTCGTGGCAGCACTTGATTTAATACGTTTGGCAAATGCAATTTTACCTGAGCAGTTTCCCATCCAAGACACCTTTTTGACAGCATAGTAAAATTACCCGAGGTCTCTGACAAGCACATTAAAATTCCCAGTGAGTATAAACTTTTACAAATGATTGATCGGGAGCTGGTTAAATTATCTGTTATGACATCAAGCAATCTGGTGATTTTGTCACTGCATAGAAAATGGCGAAAACCTTTGAATTCATTATCCCGTTAAAATTGTCCAAAAGTACAGCCTGGCCCTGCCTGAGAATGCTGTTTAGGTACCAAGGGTGCACGTGGGTGTCTGATCCTGTGTGGTCTGCAAGGGGACAACCCTGTGTCCCCAGGGGCAGCAGAGGAGTCCCACAGCACCGCTTCCTCCTCAGTTATCGCTGACACGTGCACTGGCAGGGCTGTTTCTCTACCTTTCCTCCCTCAGTCCTATGAGGAAAACCCCACCAGGCTGTGTTTTGCCTGTTCTAATTTGTTTATTTTGTTTAAAATATTTGACCATTATCCTGGTTGTTTGCTTGCAAAGCTACTGGTTTTGTTCTAGCATTTGCAGACTTTTCTTAGTCCTCTCCTATTTTCTTAGTCATTTAACAACCTGATTTGTGGTCTGAATATTTTGCCTGGTCAAATGGTCTTACCTACAGAATTTGGTGAATATGGCATGTTAATGCTGAGTTGTATGGGTTTATACAGCCAAATTAGAACAGAAATATTTCTGTTCCTGACTACCACATTAAGCAAAAAAATTCACTTTGTTCCCAAATGTCTCCACATCTTTCTTGTGCTCCAAGGCTACATGTTGAGAGACCCCCTACCTTGGTGGTGCAGCTATTGGTTTCAGGGTTTTGGAGGCTTGAAGTCATGACCTTGAAGAACTTCCACAGAATCTCCTACTGGGTTGTTGGGACTTGTGGGGGCTTAGAGGGGGTTAAACAGTCTGTGGTGACGTACATTGTCAGAGAATTCCTAGTCTTTCTTCTCTCTTTTCATCGAAGACACTTGTTTAGTCACAGCAAGACTGGATGAAGTCTATTTTAAGTCATTACTCTCAGAAATAACTTCCCTCTTTCTTACCCTAGCTCACTCTGTCTCTTTGGTCCTTACCTCTGATAAAATCTTGCTCCCATTAAGGGTCCAGGAGAGTACTGTCATTCATTGAAATGAACTCAGAATGTCCTGTCTTCTTTTTTCCCCCAGTGGAAGTGCTTGTTTAATGTTTCCATACCTGTGTGAGATTTTCTTTTCTGTATCATTTTCTGAAGGACATTCAAACACATTCATTCTATTCATCTGGACAAGTAAGGCACATGAATTCTCTTATCCATTTAATAATGTAAGTGCTGCTCTTTGAAATCAGCAAGGTGAGTGCTATTTCCTATTTCTGGTTCAGGTTTGTTACCTGCTCAAGCTCCTTTAGGACAACAGTTTGGGAAAGTAGGAATATCAAAGCTGCTGCCATGTACTGGTGAGCTTTAAGTGTCACCAACAAGGAGCTTCTGATCTGATTTTGGGAGCAGTGGCCAAATTCCATGTGCTGACAAACCAGAGCTTGTAAAGGTGAAAGGCTCCGTGTCCTGGGAAAAGGTGGGTGTTTTTTCCTAGGGAAAATAGTCGGTGCCCAGTCCCATACTTCTGAAGCCGCAACTCCATTTCACTTTGACATTTTACAACAAAAATAATCTTTTTCCTGCATCCCAAAACACTGTGTCAGTGAGGGACATTGCACTGATACAACTTGATGAATTGGACTGATTTCTCAGAAGTGCAGTAATAAACTCTGCTCCCTGCTCAAGAACTGAAACTAATGCCCAGCTTAGCTGCCAACTTCAGTGTCCTGTTTAATGAGTCTGGTGACATCAGTCATCTAAAGATATCTTTTATTACCTCAGAAGCCACCACAGCTAATAATAGCTGATAATGGCAATATTTGTTGATAACACCATAGGGATAAAAGATTAGCACTAAATGGGCACACAGACTGAAATTAGGATTATTCATACCTGTTTTGAAATATGTTATGGGAACAGAGATGAATAAACTATGATATTTAAGAAAAAAATGGGGATTTTTTCAAAAAGTATGTCCTAAAAATAAATCTTGTGTGTCTAGAAGACACAATTCTTTAAGCTTATTAAGCCTATACAGGAAAGCTATATTACCAAAAAAGGAGATTTTAAACTACTTGTAATTGTCATTGCATAAGTATTCTAATCAACTTATTTCTTTTGATACTAAATTCCTGGATGAAACCACTTACACAAATCATTCTCTAACAACCTAGAAGTATTTATAATTATACTAAATCTCTATTCAAAATCTAAACTGCATAGAAAAGTTTTTTTAACTTCTTGAGTTTTTTCTCATGGAATTGAATAAAATTAAGTTTGAGGTAACCTTGTTGTCTAACTTACATTTTGTTGAATTCAAATAAATTTAATTCACTTTTTTGCTGACCATTATGATCCCCTGTAAAAATACATTAAAAAGACTGTTTAGCATGCAGCTAACACACACAAAGTTCTCTGGATGCTTTCTACTCCTCTACATTGGCTTTCAAGGCATGTATGTAATTATGTGTTCGTGTTGTCATGGTAATTGAACCTGCAGTTGTCAGGATGTGGAAATCACTCGTGTTAGGCTGGAACACAGAATTCCGGTTAAAGATAACCATGAGACCATACTGTTGGTTTAAGGTTGACATGGACAGAGGTTATTCAGAGAGGGATCTTTATTTCATTTACTTAATTTGTATCTAATACTTCCCAAGTATTAAGATTGCTCCACATTGTATCTTCATATGTTGGAATATCTCCTTCAGGCTATTGGTGCAGATTTTTATAATGTACGGGGTTTTTTGACCTGATGCTGCAGTCCTTTATGAGCAGGTTAGTTCTCATCTCGTAAGTTCACAGGCACAGGCAATGAAGTTTCGTGTCTGGTTGACGCAGCTGAAAGTTCAGAAGGGAAAGAGGAAGGTTTAGGAAGGGAGCTAAACAACTGCTACTACCTCTTGGAGTAAGAATGGGACAGGGACGTAACTGAATCTGTTTGGCTTAGGAAGCATTCTGGCTTTATAGAATTTTGAGAAAAAGTTAGTTGAAATCTTGACATATTTAACAGGTTTAACAGGATTTGATGAAATTATATTTTCGGCTACTTTCATGGTTTATGATTACTATAACATAAAATAATAAGTGGAAAAGAGTCTGGAAAAAACTCGAGAAATTTTCTTAAATACAGAATCTGTCATAACTAAACCATTCCTGACAGACGTTTTTCTAACCAGTTTCCAAAGCTATACAGGATTTTTTCTTGTCCTTGCACATTTGTCTTTACCTCTGCAAAGTTTTATTTCATGTTTAACTCAAAGCTCCACTTTTGGAATATAAGTGCATATTTGTTTTACATAATGATGTTTTTTGAAGTCTTTTTTAGAATAAGGTCCAATATTTCAGTCTTGCAGATTGTTTTCAAGAATGCTGCTCTTTCAAATTAACTGCATCTTTTAATCTGCAGACAATGTCCACAACTAAACAGTAATCCATCAAAAGCAAGTAAAGCAAAAAGATCATTTCAGATGGAATTCAGTTCATGCTTTATTGTGGCTATGAGGCTCCCAGTACGATACCTGCTTTTATTTGCAATAGCTTTGTAGATTCAGGTTTAGCTTCTGATCCAGATCCTTTGGTGCAGAACTGTTGTGCTGTTTCCAGCTTATGTTTCTGCAGTTCTTTATTTCTGAGAGTAAGAATAATGCAGCTACCCCTGAGTCACAGTTAATCTTTTGCAAACCATTTCTACTGAGATCTTTTTGGACTCTAATTGTATCTCCCAGCGTGCCTGCAGATGTTCTCAGCTTAGACACACTGTCAAATGCTCCCAGGCACATGGTGGGATTTTTGGGATTGTTCTGTGCAGTGCCAGGAATTGGACTTGATGATCTTTGTGGTCCTTTCCAACTCGGGACATTCTGTGATTCCATGAAGTGTTCTGGGAGCAGTCCCTCTTCTGACATCAGGATTGATGATGAAAATACAGAATGGTGCTGGATTCAGTGCTGACCAGGAACTCCATTAGATGCCTTTGTCCTTGTAGACACTGATAGCTATAGCACAATTTTTTTCTATAGCTAATTACCGTGTAGTAACACTCTTTAGATGATGTTTCTTGGTTTTATCAGGAGAAAGTCCTGTGCAAAGATGCCAAAAGTCTTTTTAAAATCATGAAATGTGGCATCAGTTATTTCCCATACAACAAAGCTTTTTACCTTGTGCCTTGCTCTTGATGAATCCATGCTCAGTTACTCATTTCCTGGTTTCCTTTTAGGTGACTTACAAACTGAAAAAGTAAAGAAAATTAAAATAACTAGGCTATCATTTTTTCCTCCCACTTTTACAGCAGGCATAATTTTTGCTTTTGTAAGGACTTTTGTACCCATCTGCATCCATCATGTCCTTTCTGAAATAATTCTGATAACAGCTTTCAAGCAGTTACAGCTCTGATATTCATCCACTTTTCCAAGACTTTGGGCAAATGTAATATGGCATAGCTAACTTTGAATTGTTTGACCTACATATTTTCCTAATATTTTCTTTTCCTATTCTGTCCTGGCATTGTGCCTCCCTTTTTACATATGTATATATATATGTATAATTTTATTTATTTTATAGATAGCTTTTAATTGCAGGAACCAGTGAATTACAATTGACCTTCGTAACAAATGTCAATAAAGCAGTAAACAGACTTCTCAGCACAATATGTCAGTAGTTTCAGTCCACGTCCAAGCTGCTGCCTAACCAGTAGTTTTTCTTGGTCCTCCTCTTACTCTGAAGTGTATTTGTAGAGCTTCATTTTATCCTTTGTCTCTTGCTAATTGTACTTCAATTTATTTGTTTGTTTTTCCAGCACTGACTTTGCATACTCATGCTATTCTCTTATGCTTATATTTTACAGTTTCCACTTTGAGATCTTTACATTTTATGCTTGAAGTCAATAAAGAAATTGAGTTCTAGCCAAAGTGACTAAAATTTAAGATATTTATGCCCATATTTATATCCTTCCATTGTACTGGGGCAATTGACATCTTGTTTCTTTCTTTTCCTTTTTGTTGGAAAAAAGAAAAAGCTGTTTTTGTTTTTCTATTGATTTCTCTTTTTCTGTATTTTTGTCTCGGACAACCTCGTTTGTCATATCTTGCATATCTGACTTCATTTAGAGCTACTTAAGTAAAAACACCTCTCAATTCCTGAAAATGATTCAAACACGAAAAAGCACCTTTTGCTAATGTGTCCAGTACCCTGCCCCCAACTGAGGCAAAACAGACAAATGGGGCTCTGGACACTACTCTTTCACTACCTTATAGGTTTTTACTGATGCGATGTGTTCTCCAAGTGGCATAAATGATTTTTTTTCATCCAATATGTGATTCAGCTTTTTGTATTTTAAAATTTTAATTTCTTTCCTTTTTTTTTTTTTTTAATACAGTGTAATTTGTAATTATCAAATACCCAGACTGAGTAGGGTTGTTTTTTAATCTTTCAGATAAGGAAGTAAAACCTCTCTTTTAGAACAGAATATTTTTCAGGAAGTGTCTGCATCAGGTGTTCCATATATTCCCTGAACCGTATATGCACTATATACAGTGGTTTCAAAAAAAGAGTCAGCCAAGTTGGAACAATACAATGGAATGTAAGAAGGAGAAGGTTTGGGTGTGGAGGAGGGAACCCTTTCCCAAGTACAGTTCCATGTCCAGAGTAAACCACACTTGCAGACCTTGGCTTTCACTGCCTTCCTTTAGGTGCCCGGTGACATTTCGAATTAACCCTAAAATCCTGGGTGCTCTGGGCCTGGCTTCCCAGTAAGTCATTTTACATGTCATGGTGCAGAAATCAGAGTGAATCAAATCACTTAAATAGAACTTTTACTGTACAAAAGAGAACAAGTTACTGGCAGAGCACTCTCTGGTTGCCTTGTCATGAATTTATACCTGCTCCACCTGAAATTATTTAGCAGATATTTATAGTTTTGTGCTTAGAAGCCACAAAACAAGAAAGCTTCTGTTTTCAGTCTCTCTGATCAATAGGATTGCTTCCTCAATGCTATTAATACTGCTTGAGTTTAGCAGCCCCAGTGATTTAAAATGTTAATGAGAGGTGACAGACTCTTTACACATATTAGCTCTCTTCCTGCCCAGTACCATTAAAGCTGATAATGAACCTTCTACAGCGCCAAGCTGGGCTAAGAATTGTCAGTGTTACTGTCTTCCTTCACTGGGAAAAGTGTCTTGTAAATCTGTGTTCCCCTATTGATAAGCAAAAAAAGTTTTACTTTTCTTCGTTTCCTTTTTTTTTGTTCAAGAACGCATGTTGAATTTTAACGGAAAACAATTTTCTAACTGGATATTGTGAAAATAGACATTTCTGAATGTTACTCCCGAGGTTCAGAGAAACGTGGAAGAATGTGTGTAGTCCTGTTTATTCACCAGAAAACAAGATGTTTCACTCAGCATAATGTCTTGTGATCAGCCAGTCTGCCTCCGTCTGCTGTACTTCTTTGTAACGCATTCTAAGAATAATTACTTGCAAAGATTATTCAGAAAGTATCTTCAAGAAGAATTTTGGAAAGAAAGAACTTGATATACACTTTCAACCCCCCAAATTATCTTTAGGTCTCATTATTTCCCCAAGAACTAACGGGACAGGGATAAGCAGTTAGCTGTTGTGTTCACAGGGTCTGTCTGTGCTGGCTGGGAAGCTGATAGACTGGGAAGCTGATTGAGGGTAACAGACCTCGTTTATTCCGGAGGTCTCTTGCACTGAGATGATGAATGAGAGAGAAATGTGACAATGTGATGTTGAATCTGAGAGCAAACCAAACACAATTCAGACAAAAATAGGCAAAATCCAGTGGAATTAGCTTTCAGGATTTTTCTATGAGGGGAGTTATTCTCGAGGTTTTGATTGTCTTGGCCCACTATGTGGACACATATACTAGAATTACATTACCTGGCTGGCCATTTCTTAGTCAGAGTGCTCGCTCCAAATTAATCTCAGTACTACTGGCAATGATGCTGTTTCCCTGGAATCAGTATGTCCAAACAGATTGAGTCTTACAGGAGCATAGAACGCAAAGGTTAAGCTTAGAAAGAGTCTTGTTCATTTACCGGAGAAATTTAATTTTGAGTAACATATGTTAACATTCAAAAATGAAATAACTATTCACAAATTCTCATGTTAAGAGATATCAATTCTGGTTATTATAGGTGCTTGCTACTTGACAATTATCAAATATTAAGCCAGCCTTTGTATCAACCATGTTTTGCAGTCTCAAAAAACATCTCAAATATTACTGGTTCTGTCTCCTTGTGCCAGTTACTGGAGCTTCTACCCAGAAGTAGGTGTACAGCAGTATCTAAACTTGTAATACAGAAATAGTCTTTTAACAGGAAGAATTAATCATTGGGCAACAATACTTCATCAATATGGAGAAGTCCAGAGTTGGAAATATGGAATGTGCTTATAAATAAATCCCCGTGTGAATTGTGTTCTGTGGCTGAAGTCTGTCTGTGTCTTCTTAGTGGCAGTGAGTACTTGCCTAACTATTTCTTCTGAAACTGACACATATCTGTGTGGGTGTTTTGATATGTTGCCTTGCTCCTGCCTTTTAATATGGAGTACTCAAACTATGTTGATGCTGTCACAAAATGTGTTTTTCTGCCTGGTCTGTGTTTTTTTTCAAATAGCTCTTAATATTCAATTTGTCTTTCTTGGTGCCACTGAGCACAGAGGCAATACTTCCAGAGAGCTATCTACAGTGATTGCAAGAGCTCTTGCCTCTGTAACTACTCAGTAGAGCCCCTCACAGAGGATATAAAGTTGGGATTAATCGCTAATCATTTGGTAATCATCAGTAGATCGCTGGCATAATGGAAAGATATCATTACCACTAGGGCTTCATCAATGATCTCACGTATCTGAGCTGCTTGGGGGTGTGTGCTCTGTCACTGATTCTGTTTTTTGTGCTGGCAGCCAAAACTTAACACACACTGCTGCTGTTTTGCTTGTCTTCATCTTGTCTCTGCTTCCAGAAAGTGTTTACAATGAATTATTTAATGTTTCTCTCTGCTAATGAATGTATGTTTGTTTTCTGTTGGACTCTGTGATTCAACAATCCATTGGCTTCTGCAGCAAAGTTGTGGCTCAGAAGTTCCTCCCCTGCACCCAGTTTGTAGCCTCCCATGTGTTCTGTCTGGCTGTTTCTGAATCTTAACTCACTAAAATGTGCTCCTTTTAAGCCTGGATTATTTCAGTGTCTTTACATAAATACTGCTGTGCTGATAGGTGGATCTGTGATCTGTGGCAAAGGGCCATGAGTCAGTGACTAGCTTCATTTCTGAAACTGCAGTATCACTGCAGTGGTAGAGCTAAAGGGAGAAGCTCCTAAATATCTCAGAAAACTTGGCACACATCAGCTTCTTGGTGGCTGTGTAGCTGGAGCTTGAAACCAAATTCTAGACTTCTGGCCTCTCCCCTGGTGTGATGCAGGTAGACTGTGGGTGCCATTTACACCTGAGCTGCTGTTAGCTGGCTGAAAGGGAAGTCCTCAGCTGCTTTAGCTCATATTTTGGCTTTCAAATACAAGTATTTGCATGCTTCTGCAGTTTTGCCCTATTTAGAAAATGTCATTTTAACAGCTTATGTGAAATTCCTGCAGAGGTGAGATGTAGTTGGAACCATAGTTCTGTGCATAAAAGTGTTCTGGGTAGTTGAGTTTCTACCTGTACAGCAAACTGGAGGGAATGGTGATCCGAACAGAGATCAGAGAATATTTTGCTGCCATGTATTTGTCTTCGGGGGAGAGAAGGTTTCACCCTCCATATCTCTTGCTGATCAGCAAAGCCCAGTGCTGGTGCTGTAGAAGGGTCTTAACCTCCTAGGAAGCAGGGGAAGAAGTTGAAATAATACACTTGTAAGGGTACCTAAATATGTTACGAGCATTTCACATGCTGTTTTGCACTCTGTACAATGTTGTGTGCCATCTTAGTGAAAGAAAAATGTGTCAAGACTTTCAAACTCTGGGAGGTGTTGTTCTTCTATAGCTCAGATATCCAAGTCCCCCTTAATTAGCAAGGTTTTGTATAAAAGGATAGCGACCCAAAGGTTCATAGATACTCCTGTAATTTGATTACAGCTGTAATGCCTGTGTGACACCTTCCTGCCTGTGATGTTATCTGTAATCCTGTGTGCAGCTACAGCTCTGGCGAGTTCTATATTAAACTCAGTGCTGTGGTTACTTGTGAATGAAATTACTGGAAGAGTCTTGGACAAAAAAGTACATGGAAGGATTTAAGGCAGAACATGGCAAAGCAAAGGCTGCAATTATCTGCAGCTGAAAACAAGTAGCTTTTAATACGTCCATTCACCTAAGAAGGGAGGGAGAATTATAGCCCACGTGCTCTTTCTCTCCCTTTTTCTATCATTTCTCTTCTTCTTTTTCCTTTATACAGTTTATCACCCATAATTTCAGGATGTGTTTTGTTTCTTTAAGCTGTTTTATCTATAGGCTTATGAGGTCAGTCATGTGTGAATTCTTTTGTTAGTCACCTCACCTTTTGCCTTGATGATAGAAAATTGATCAGGCCTAAAGTACAAGTTCAATAGACAACCCCCTTGGTCCTTTGTCTAGGAGAATAGCTACCATTGAAGGCCATGAGCAGGTTGCTATTAATATGACAGCCTGCTCTATCTCCCACTGTAATTTATAATGAAATACCTAATCTCCATTATTTTGATCCAAGCAGGCGATCCCATGAAAAAGTCTTTTCATCCAGTTCCCAATGGCAGTTACATGAGAAATGGCAAACCAATAATTTTTGTCAAGTTTTTTAAGCCAACAGAAATGCTTTTCCACTGCTACAGTTTCAAAAGGCACAGATAAAGCTCATTCACTGAGATGAATGAAAAAGCCATCTGGGGTTTTTCTTTTTGACTTCCTTTCCTTTTCTCCATCCTTGTAATCAAATTTGAGCAAAATCAAATGGGGCTTTCTATGAAAGTACCTTTTGTTGATCTGAACGAGCTGGTAATTTACAAAATACCCTTCCTTTGTGAGGAAGGCTAAAGAAAAAAAGAATCAGTAGCTTTTAAAGCTGGGCCTTGGTGGGACTCTAAATGCAGTGAAAGCAGTCTGTGTTGAGAGATTGAAATGCATTTCAAAGCCAGGCCTGAGTCAGGGTACAGGGAAGAAAAAACCTATGTGCATTTTATAAGAAGAAAAACCTGAATGGGAAGGGGAAAAGAGAGAGAGAGAGGAAAAAATCTGGATAATACATTAATCATTATTTTGGAAATTGTCTTCCTTACTGACACATACTGCGTAACTAGTGATTGAGAACTTGGATTTTTGTTCTATTATAGGCATCTCAACATTTGTCTGTGCTGCTTTAAAGTTTGAGAGGCAAGGATCCTTGAACACTGCTGGACTATGTTTTAAATGTGTATATATATTTTTTCAACTTTGCTTTTTGTGGTTCTTTTTCCTTTTTTTTTAAACCTTGCCTGTGAAGTATTATGAGGAAAAATACTTGCAGGAAAGCTGAATTTATTCTTTTTGGCATGCTAATGTTTATTTTTATTGTATTTCTGCTTACCAGATTTCGTAGGGGTAATTATTTCCCATTGACTCAGACCACAGGACAGTGCGAACACCTAACAAATAGTAAGTTTATGCCTTGTTTTTATTATTTGTATTTTATGATTAATATAAAAAACCTGAGAATGTTTGATTAATTGCAAATTCAGTATTTTAAGAATGCTATACAGCTGTATGAATCTATTAATGAGAAATATTGGTGTGGTTTAATGCTTATCGTCTCTGGTACTTACTGTAACTGTTTAGAGAGATAGAGATAAGTGCATTGTTCTGTGTTGAAGATAAAACAGCTTGTGAAATAAACATTAATTTAGATGTCATATGCAATGACGTGAGGAAGCCTAGCCCATATTTTAATCTTTTCTTATTTACAAGCTTGCTTAGAATATAAAATGTTTCTCCCTTTCCAATTCTGTTTTGATTCAGGATATAAATGCATTTAAAAACAGCTTCCTGGCTGCACAATACAAAATATGACCGGCAATTTTACAGAAATGTAGGCACTCGTGGTAGAAACTCTGGGGTTTATTTTTTATTTTTTAAGAAAGCTTCTCGTGTTATTTTTACCTTGACTTGTGCTGTATTCTGGTAGGAAGAGAGAGGTATGAATGTTACTGACTAAATCTGATTATTGTTGCTAATGAAGCACTGCTAAAACCTCACGGGCTTTTAAATTCTTCTTTGAAAGATAAAGCTTGTAAATGATGCAGAACTCTGAACTTTCAGTTATAAGCTGTTCATTTCAGATGAAATGAGACATGATTTTTTTTGTGTTCCTTATGCATATGTGTGGACAATGTTGTGCTATCCACTTAAAAATCAGATTATAGAAAAGACTGTAAAAAAATAGCTGCAATAAGTCTTTTGCTTTTTAACATTACCAAAAATTCCAAGTCAACCTTTTAAAGTTGGAGTGTGGTTTCCATTAAGGAGATGCCAAATTATTTAGCAAATAGCTTACAAAGTATTTTCTTCTTCATGACCTGACATCTGATTGAAGTGGAAAATGTCAAAAAGTTACTTTTGCGGCTGAATTGATTTCCCACTTCTAGTTCTTACCATCCTATTCACTTTCAATTTCCTTCAGGATTTGTTTTCTCACATGGTTTTGAGCCATTTGCTGCCTCCTAATGACTGACTTATAAAACAGCAAACATGGAAAATTTCCAAAAAACTTTTTCTGGAGCTATCACTGCTGCATATTTTGTAATTGTCTACCATTTTTTCCTATATTTATCATTGATGAAGAAGTTTATGAATTTTAATGATTCTGCTCTGTGATATTTTTAGCAGAACATCAAACTTTCTGCCCTGAGAAATACAAGACACAGTGCCTTAATGGGAAACTTTCCTAGTGCTGAGTGGGGAAACAAAGACACAAGTGGTTGACTTTGTTTGGATCACGTAATTTAGATAACCTAAGAATCTGTGCTTTCCCAGGCTGGCATTCCAATATCACAGGGCACTTCTTCTGGTTAAATAATTGTCTCCTTCCCTCTCTCATTTAAAAATGGTAACTAATCTTTGTTTCGTTTTCTCTATACCTTCTTTATACCTTTGTTTCTCCTCTATACCTTCTTAAACTTTAAGACATAGTCTTCATTAAAGACTTTGTCAAACTTATTGGGTTTTAATTGATTACTTAACAAACGAAGCAATAACAAAGCAAGATAGGGTCCCTCGTGGTCTTATCTGGGCATCAAGGCTTGTCTTCTTACTATGTTCTTACCACGGTGCAGCACCAGCCTGCTCAAGAAATGTTGTGACCTATCAAAATATAAATATTCAGAATTACATGGGACATAGAGAACATAGATTTTTCTCGATCTAATCTTTTCCCTCTCATGAGGTCTGTAAGTAGTACAAATGGCTTGAATTGGGATGAGAGGGTTGAATGGAGCTCTGACTTTGCCCCCTACTATTTATGCGTATTTGTGGATACTCTCTAAACTTTTCCCTAGATGGAGTTACACTCAGTGACAACACTCCATTTGTGGCTGAATGTTTGTAAACCACTGTAAGGCTCTTAAACATGGGTTGGATCTTATAGGAGTATCTTCAGCTGTGCCTGATTTTGAGCTGCCGAGTTTTACGCTTGAACTTTCCCAGCTCGAGCGCGTTTTGCATTAGAGTATGAGAAATTAGCATAATAAATTACTTGCATTATTTTTTTTAAATAAATGTCTTCCATCATTTTAATCATCTGTCGGGAAGGCTTTGTTGAAGGAGAGACTCACAGCGACAGAAGAATGCTACTTCTTGTGAGAATGTATATGAATGTATACTTAATTTATATGCATAATTTTTATAGTCTTTGATTTGAATCCTGGAGAGGAGTTTACAGTAATGACACAATAAGATGGGGGACTGAAGTTATCTAATGAGTTAACAAGTACTCTGTTAATGAACCTAATGCAGTGCAGCATAAACTGAACAAGGAAATGTACACTGTGACAGGTTAGCAGCACTGTGGGCAAGCTGCTCTGTCTGTTGATACAACTGTTGAATATAATCAATAATTCTACTGCCCAAGCCTAAGATGTTTAATCAGATGGTTTGGGTGTTTAATCAGACTGCGTTGGACTGGGATGGGAAAAGATTTTCAATGAACTTTTCCGTGGCCATTTTTTTATCATCTTAAACAGCAAGAAGTGGGGACAAATGACAGTAGTTCCTGGGTCTCATATGGAACTAGGGTTCTGCACTGCCTGCAAGAAACACTTTTCTTCCCAGATAAATTTTTGTCACTGAACACGGAAAGTGAACTCAGCCTTAGTGAATATACATAGCAGCTTATGAGAACTGGGTTCTCAAAGATCACAAGAAAATGCAGATTTAGGCAGTGCCACATCTAGAGGGAGTCCCTTAAAGGAGAGATAAAGGAGAAAAAGGCTACAGAAATATGTGGGAATTGGAATGAGTATAGAGTGTTAAAGAAGAGATAAGAAAAATCCTAAGAGTGGTGGGTGTTGTTGAGATAAGGAAAGAGCATTAACCCTTCCATGTCCCTGTGCCCAGGTCTTCTCCTCAGGGTCCTGACCACCTTTTAGATTGACTGTCCCGGGGCTGATTGCTGCTTTCAGTTGAAACTGAGGTCTGTGTTCACACTATCCTAAAAACGGCAATTTTTTAAGGTTGATTTTTCTCACTGTTGTTACCACACAGTGTGGTGAACTTAAAAGAAATACAAGCTTCTCCTCTGAAACATTGGAAGTGAGATTTCCCACTCAGGCACTGGTGAGCAAACCAGGGTCTGGCTGCAGCACTGCTGGACAATCCTGGTTCAGTTTTGTCTGCTGCCAATGCTCAGTGACACCAGGTGGATGGGCTGGGAGTGTTGTGGCATTGCTGATCTCTGAAAAGTAAAGTAATGTGCACAGTGTTCTCTTTTAGCCCATGAAGTCCATCCCTAAACATCTCAGGATGCTGCCAAAATTCTGATGGTAACTTCGGGGTGGGACAGCAGGACCAATGCATTTAAGAACAGGTATAGATACTACCGTGGTCACTTAGAACTGTTGTACTAATGGCATTCCCAATATATTGTGAGTTTGGTGCAGTCAGGTCTATAATGAATACAAAATTTGCTGTTCAGCATGAACTGTGTGATAAAGTGTGTTTTAGGGGGGTTTTGTGTGATCTTTTATGGAGTTTTTTAAACAGCTTATTCTTTGTGGATTTACAGAACACCTGCAAAATACCTCAGAAAATTCTCAGATGTTATTTTGAGCACTTACAAGGACATTCTCTTTAGTCATTTGGTCAGACCTGATTGTGGGTAGCAAACATTTCATGTTGTACGAAGGGTGATACAGAAAGAGGTGTTCTTGGGGAGTATTTATCTCTACAAAACAGTCCAAAAAATTACTTTATGTAAAGCATTGTAATTCACCCAGGGACTAAGAATGCGCAAGACCAGAGATAAAAAGTTTTCATCAAACTAGTCTTCAAAACTATCTTTTTACTTGCAAATTTCTTGTAGGATACATTGCCATCCTGTAGAGTAGTGAGGTCTGGAAAAACTGCTTTAAAATACTTTCTGCCAGTTTTTTCCTTTGGTTTAAGTGGAACAAAACCTCTGAGGGACAGAGTGCTGGATTTCATTGTAGAGAGCAAGTGCAGTAATATGGCCATTGCCCACAGTAGCAGTGCCTGGTTTAATATTTTATCTTTCCTTCCCTGCCAGCTCGGGGAAGAAAAGGTTACAACACTATTGTTGTAGTTTTGTTGCATAGGGAAGACATTTTTAAGTTGACCATTTGTTATTTACCTGTTATTTTTTATTCAAAGATCATAAAATCTGTGGCACAATGGAACTGTGGGTTGTAGTCTTTTTATTTTCCTAGTTAATAAAGCAGACCTGGGAGACACCCAGATGAATATCTGTGGCTTCAGCTTCTTCAGGGACTCTGTTTTTAAGGGCGTACCAGCAGCAACATGAAATTGTTCTCTACTTACAATTTGTCCTCAGACTTAGAAAGCTGGAAGATAAGATCAGAACTATAGGAGAAAGGTGCCTTCTAACCACCCTCTGAAAAAACTTGATTGGAAATAGGGTTCAGATGCTTCAAGGCTTTCACATTGCTAGACTGCTTTTCACCTCAGAGATCTCCACTGTGATCCCTTCTAACTGATTCGGGGAGTGGAAGCTGTGCATTTATTGACATTATGTTAATGCTGAGGGTTGTCCTTGTCAGCATCAAGTGCTTGTAGCCCTGAAGATGGTATTTCTGATTTTAACTGTAGGGTATCCCTTCCATCTTAAAAACATAACTCTGTGTAAAATAGTTTTGTTGCAGTCAGTCTGTAAAAGGTGGGATACTTAGAACAGACATACAGAGCACTGTGTTTTGTTGGATGTCATTCATTCTTCATTCTTCCAGTGAGTATCCTGCTCAAAGGGATACCTAAGGCTCCAGACAGAGTCATTCACTGTGCCATGATGTGCAGAGTGGCACCTCTGCCCTCGCCATCTTCTGAGCAGTCCCAGGTCTGCTGTCTGAAGAATTATGAAAAAATATTTTCAAATGCTTACACTTCTTGTTTGGAAAGAAAGTGATCTAAATCAAAGTGGTTAATTTTGGTTAGTAGTGAATTACATGCAGAGAAATCCCAAGTGCTGTTGTTTTATCATAGCCATGTCACAAGGACAGTCTGTGGTAGATTGCAATATCTGTTTCTGGTAAAAATGGCAGGAGATTTTTGTGGTGCAAAATATTTGTAGTCGTTGTTTCTTAGTGCTGCGTAACAGGAGCCAGGTGCTTCTAGAGACAGCAGAAAAAGTCCTTTAGAGTGGCAGCATCTTCCTGGAGCTTCAGTAGCCCTCTAATCCAACAAACTCCTTAACTGTGCATAAGGCAGTGGAGCCCCTCTGTTTGAAACAGAGTGCGCCCAGTGCTAAATTGCTGCCTTAATGCTTGATTCAGATACGGCTGAATTTCACTAATTCTACAGTCAGTTTCAGCTACTCAAAGAAAAGGTATTTTGGGAGCATGGGACAAATAATATCTGTTAAAGTAAAGGGCAAGCACAAACTCTAGTGGTGTAAAGTCCTTTCTCAGTTTCTGTGTCAGATAAGCCTTTTTAGACAAAAACCCCACAACTAGTTTTGAGATCGTAACACGTCATGCTCATTTTGCATTTTATGCACGTTATACATTTTATGTACATAACTGCATCTTAGATCCTGGTTTGCAATAATCTTTATTATGTATTAGCAGGTAGATTTTGATTGAAATCATCAAAGTTGTAGACCAGGGGTTTATAGGGATGTTCCCTGTTCCTTTCATCTCAAACTGAAGAATGTTATGATATACCAAGAATATGTCTTTTAGATTTTTTTAACTTTGTTCATTTTTTTTTATATCCCTTTTGTACACTGTCTTGTCTTTCGTTCCTACTGTGTATATCTGAGAGCTTTCTAGGCCACTGACTGATGACTTTGGTGTCTGTTTATATATGCAGTACAGATCCAGTTCTTGACTGGAGATTCTAGGTGCTTCTGTGCCTTTTATCTGTGAAAGCAGAACAGTATTTTTTTGCTAGCCTTGTGTATGTGCATAGAAATAATTGTGCCAGGAAAGTAATGTCTGACTGGCAACCTTACAATCAAAGGTCCTATTTCAATTTAGGAGGTTAAGGAAGGATAGATTCATGGGCAATAACAAACTAAAGACTTTTTATCAGGCTGTGCAAGTCTTCTGAGTGTTGTGGAAATGTGCTAATTATAACATGGCACTATTTTCCTAACTTAACCTCGCAGATCCGTGAACTTAATCTTGTACTGTCAGTAAAACACTTCTGAATCTAATGGGAGGTGGTACAGCTGTGTGAAGAGCTCTGGAAATATTTGTCCACTTCTAGGATTGTATTTGTCCAGTTCTAGAATGTATCTTTGCTGTGTGAAGTGGTCATCGTTGCCCATTCTGTGGTTTGCAAGATGTGTGATAACAATTCTCATCACTCTTAGTTTGAAAAATAAAAAGTAATGGACTAAGAATATTAGACTAAGTTCCATCATGATCACATTGTTGATAGATCTGACCATGTATGATGGTATCTCTTGAGTCAGAAACCTGAAGGTGGTTGAATTTCATCAGTTTATGCATTTAGAAAACATAAACCCTGTCCTTCTGCAAAAAATGCCCCTTTACAGTTTAAGGAAGCAAATCTGTGCAAGAACTCTGTTTGTTCCAGCAGCTCTTGTGCTCTAATGCCTCCTGTTTCCTCTGCTTGAACACCTCTGAGGCTTTTCTCACCAAAGCTTTGCAGTGCAGCCTCTCTGTTGTCCATCAGGCCAGGTAGGTGTGAATTTTCTTACGCATGCTGCTTTCAGTGCAGGTCAGTTAGAAGCAGCAAATCAGTGTGGGCAGCAAACATGGACCAAAGGGAAATTTGGAAACTATTTTGTGGAACAGGTATGCAGATTACTGACTAAATAATGTCTGGGAAGTGTTGTGGTATTTGAAGCAGGGAAAAATTAAAATAAGCGTCAGAACTGTAATCTGGTTTTTTTTTTCCCCTGTTAAATGCACATGGCAAGGGCCTGAGGTGTCATTTTGGTTTTGTATAAATTTCTTGAGAAATTTCAGCTTTAAAATGTTGCAAAATAAAAGTTCTTTTGAGTGGTTTTTTTTCAGTCAAGTATATTTGTCTCTTTTTATGGAAAAAGCATAACCTCCATATGCAAGAGAGTGTATGGGGGGATTGGTAGCATACAAAAATGGATATAGGAAATTGTTGAGTCAGTGTAAACCCTGAATGGATTTGCAGCAGAGTGAAGTTAAAATGTATTTGATTTAAAACAGAATACACAACATCTTCTTTTTCTTGCTTTCAGGAACTTGCCGTGTAAATTCAGCCTATTACGGATAAATGAAAGAGAGGAGTTATAAAATGAAAAGTAGCTGTAATGCACAGATTGAATGTTTGGGTGGGAGTGAAAGTAGGAGTTACTGGGTTGGAACAGATTCCTTAAGATCTGTCACATCATACCATTAAAATAAAGAGCTAGACATAGCAATTTTAAAGGGATATTGTGTAAAAGTTGGGAGATATTAATGCAGTAAAATACATTGATGGATTCCAAACTTACGGTTTGTTATGTGTCTTATACTGACATAATAACTGTAGATAGCAAATACTTGCTGTGGGTACTGAACTGCTTGTGAAAGGAAAGATTACACTGTATTATGAAACTTTGATTCCATCAGCTCCCTGTGTGTGTGTGCTTGCAACTTCATTAGGTTATTCCTGTAATGTTTTTGATCAAATTTGCAATATAATCAAAAACCTTCATTAAAAGTTGTGAATTCTTTCAGTTCTTACATTCTTAGCAGCTGCAGTCCTCATGTGAGATGGCCAAAAGAGGCAGAAATTGCTTCAATATCTTTTGTTCTGCCACAGAAATTTTAATGGCCATAGGCAACTCACTTCATTTATCTGTTCTCCACTGATATCTAGTCTCATGCTGGTAGTATTTTGATGATAAATAAATAATTTCACAAATACTTAAAACTTATGGATATTAGTGTTGTATAAATGATCAAGATTTTAGATACAGCAGAATATAAAACAGTACTTTTCCACAGCCAGGCACTTTATCCTAGATATGTTTGTTCCTGCCTGGTTCCCCATACTGTCTCATCTGGGCACCTCACTACTGTGCCTATTCTTGCAGTGCCCCACCTTCCCATTTTATTGTGGGGTCCTAGGATGTGGAAACCAGGGGATTTTTCTCAATGTGTTGTAAAACATCTGAGGAGAGTGGTGAATTCGACTCAAATCTCCCAGCAATAAATTCTGATCCAGTCTTCCTCTGTCTTCTATGGAGAGCCCATCTCAGGCTCCCTGTGAGGTACTGGAAAGTCTTTGCTGACTGTTCAGTTTGGGGTTGGTAAGTCCCATTCGTTGTATGTCACAAAAACGTAAAGAACTGGGAAGAAACATGAAGCCTGGATTTTCTGCAGTGCAGAATTGCACCTGATATATCATTAAGGTGGTGCAATATGCATCTAAAATTATATATAAAATATCTGTATTTTAAAGCAATATCTATTACTTCCATTTCTTCAGTGTTTTACAAATTGTATCAAGGAACAAAACCACTTTTAAAATCCCTTTTTTAAGGAAAGAAGAAGAGAGACACTTTTTAAATTAATGTGAAGGTTATGATACATATTTAACAAAGCCTGGGAACTTGGAAGTGTAGACAGGCATTGTCTTGTCTTAACCCAGTGGTGTGAGTAAAGGATACAGTGTCAGATGTAACTTTGAATTTTCCTGGCTTCTGTCACTTCACATCACAACCTTAGAATTAGTAATATACATTTTTTTTTGTTGAGGAACAATAGCTAAAAATGTATTTTGACTAGTAAAATTAAGAAGATGACATGTAAATCATAGAAGTTCACTATGCAACAGTAATGTGTGTCATTTTTATAATATAAGTGTAATTCTGAGTACATGGTAACTACTATCTATAGCTACAGAAATATCACCACCTCCTGCCTTTCAGCAAGAAACTATATTTTAAGTTTTATATATAGATTACACAATGACAGAGAGGGTAAAAACTTTTAGCTGAGCATTATACTTTAGTACAGAGCAGGAACTAAATATAGGTGCTGTGTCATCACAGCAAGGTTGCTTTGTGGCAAAAATACAAAAAATAAACCAGCAGAGATGTACATTGCTGCTGTTACACTGTCATTAGAGACAGATGAAGTTGGCTATAGAAGCAGCTGATTACAGGAGATCCTAGCATGAGTGATAACAATTGAACCTGAGCAATGTCATTTCAGCCACTGGGACCTGTTAACTCCCAAATTCTTCTCATTAGTCTGCTTTGAACAGAGGTTGGAGATTTCAGACTGCGGTAGTGATGCACACTTTAACCTTAATTAGCCAAAGGAGTACTTTTGGATACTTTTTCCTTGAGTGCAGCAGCTCTTCAGGCCTGTTGGCAAGACTCCTGTACTTCCCCCTAAGGAAGCAGGAACTGAACCCATTTGCAAAGGAAGGAGAGAAGAGAAGAAATCTGATAGTTCAGGGCGGCCGCCCCGTTCTTCATCTCTAAGCTGGTCCCTGTCCTTTCTATCTTCTCTCTCTCCCTGTGCTTGATTCAGTATCAAGAGGAAGAAGAGGCTTGAGGACTGAAATTGCAGTTTTCGTGCAGCTACAGGAGGGACCGATCCAACTATGGGAAAAATTATATCCTTCCCAGGGCTGGGTGAAGGTGTGTAACTGGGAAAGGGAAAAAATGGGCTGTTTGCGGGCAGGAAAGTGAGCAGACATCAATGAATGTAAGATTTACAGTGGGTTTTTGAACTCCAAACCCCAAACGGTCTGCAAGTAAAGGTCTGTTAGGAGCTTGTGCAAAGCTCTGTTGAATCTCGACAATTGGACAGCTTTAATTATGTGTTTTTCTTACTCAAGCAGAGCTGCCTGGCAAAAGTAAGAACAATCCATTATAACCTGCATTTTTGTTTTAATTGAGGTTTTTTAATTTGTGGGCTAGTTGAGCTATGATGTATAACAACTGAGTCAAGTGCTGGAAGTCAGTTCTGACCTGTCCTGCTCCTGTTGCATTCAGTCAGCGACTAAACTCTCATTTGAGGTTCAGGACCTGATCTGCCCCTCCCATAATAGGGCTTTCGCCTTCCATGAGAACATTTTCCATTTGCTGAATCATGATATGTTTGCAAAATAGAGCAATTTAAATTTAAAAGAGTTGTGCTGCCAGCTAGCACATTACCAGGTGATTATAGACCTTCATCTGGGATATGAGAGTGTAAACCTCCTCAAACAAATGATGACTTTTAAAAAATCTTGACAGGGCTCTAATGGTGGAAATGCAGCATTAAAAGGAGCATTACCTCCTCTAGCACCATCTTGTGTTTTCTCTTAAAATGAAAGGGGAAGAGGCTCTCGAGCTCCATCACAAGTACAGAGACCGACCCGTAGGTATGTTAGTGACTCTGAACATGCCATTTGACTAGCATGGAGATTTAACCACAGAGTTATTTAGGCAGGATCCTAATTAGGCCAGCTGTAGAATAAGGAAAGGTCTGCCCTGATTTGATTCGTGAGAAATAAGGGATGATTTGCCAAGCTCAGGGAAAAAATGCTGGCAATTCTTCTGCAGGTTTTAGTTGTATGGCTTTAAAATTACATGTAAATCCTCTCAGTGATTTGGTTCTTTTGTTCATCTGGACTATAGTACCTGGTTGTGGTGTGGTTTTCTTTGTGGTTTTATTGTTGTTGTCTGATTTTGCTCACTAAGACTCAAATCCACAAAAATATCTGCCTGCTTAACTCTTGTTTTCTTAAATATATAATTAACTTTGGAGATCTGGTCCTAAGAGCCTGATCCTGTAAGGATCATGACATATCCTAGTACTGATGCTGAAGCCAGTGGAGTCTTCCTTCATGTGTAGAGGAGAATAAGGTCACCTACAATGTAGATAGTCTGTCCTGTGCGTGAGATCAGGAATCACCATGGTTACTTATCCGGTATTTTGCGTGCGCTCTCTCTTGCTCGCTCGTTCTCTATTTATTTATTTATTTACTTACATTTTTCGTATAATGTGGAAGACAGATCCCAAACCTACAGTGTAAAACAATTTTCTTTATGAAATGGTGGCAGGAGCCCTTTCAGTGTTTATTGCTTTGCAGCAATCGTGTACCCATAGGCGTCAGGAAGCAGTGGCTGATGATGGGTGCTGGAGCTGCTGCTGGTTACCCAGAGCGTGGTTCTTGACCTGAACATCCCTGCCTGTAAAATGGGAATTTTTTGTTTGACTAATATGAAATACTTATTGTTTGCATCACCATTTCCATCTTATTATGGGATTGTACATTTCCAACAACAGTGGCAGCCTGTTATCTGGACTTTAAGTTTTGCACAACTGCAAGTAGGAGTTTCTGTTTCGTACTTGAGAGAGTCTTTCAGGATTGAAGTGACTTGGTTGTCCTGTTTATGCCGTAGTTATCCTGGTGTCTGTCACTTAGCAATTCAGTGCTTTTAGGGTCTGCTGAATGATAAAATATTAGCAGTGCAATCCAAGTCCACAAATACATTTTTATATATAATTTTAAGACTAAACACTAAAGAATCAAGCCCAAGACTTTTTTTCAAGTAAAATAAATATTCTTGTTCATCAGGTATATCCTCCTGCTACTTGATCATGTCCTAGTGGGAATGAGGGGTGGGCAAACAGCCATGTAATCTTGTCATTACGTAAAGTAGATCGCTCAGCAATCAAGTTACTAGTAGATCAAGTTCTGTAGAAATGTTTAGTTTCTAATTTTTCTTTAAGCACCACAGAACTCATGTGGAAAGTTAGGCACCAAATTAAGAGTTGAACTGCCTTTGTGTGTATGGAAAATGGAGCTGTTTCAAGCTTTTCTGAGAGTGTAGGTGATAAACGTTGCTTTTTTTCGTGGCATCTGAGCTTAGTTTGTTGATATGTGGTTGTTTTTAACAACCTGTGCCATTGTAGGTGACCTTGCTTTTCTTGCTATAGCCTTGAGGGACAGACTTATATTGTGGTGTATTTGGAGAATTATTCTGCCCCGCATACAAATAAATATACTACTGCTACTCTGCTGTTTTAGTCTACTTATCTTTCTTACTTGCTGCACTTAAGCCACTGGGTTTATACTACTGCATTTTTAATGTAGGCTTACCAGTTAAAAAAAGAAAAAAAAAAAAAAAGGAAGCCAAGATATTGTAACAAACTAAAAGGAAAGTTAATGGGAGGAAAGTTGTTCAACTGAAAAATAAAAACATTTTGTTCCCCTGGTGCTTTAGAGCAGATTTTGAACAGTGCTTGTTAGGGAAAGAGGATAGTCATTGAAAATAGAAGGTAGGGTTTTTAATAAGGAAAGTAATGACAGAAAACAACCAATGGGAACACAGACAGGTAAAGAATAATTAGAGATCATCTTTAAATAGCATAAGAGTAAGAATTTTTTGCTCTGTTCATATCATTCTGTGTTGCGCCTTTTGCTAGGATTTTACACATTAAGGTTGCCACGTATTGCTTAGTATTGTTAATACGCAAAATCCTGGCAAAAGGTTGACATTGTAATGGCTCTAAAGGACCCATTTCAATGTAAATCCTAAGGGTCTATCAATGTGCAGGGGATTTATGTGGGTGAGTCCCATTAATGGTAATGGGACTTATGTGCGTAAATCTCTTCTGCATTGATGGGAAAATAGACTCCTTAGTATGCAAAGTCTTATTTGAAATCGAAGAGCATTTGCATAAGATCCATACCTAGCATGGAACTCTGTGTGTTAAAAACAGTATGAAAAGAAGATAATACACCTTAACTACTTTAGTGGATAAATACTAGTGTAAAAGGAATATTGTTGATATTATGTGTTTTATTTTTAAAATTGCAACAACATTTATGCAATTGTCTCCAACTACTAGAAATCAAAATAACTGTATTTTTATTACTGTGCGTGGCTGCTTTTTACACGAGTGTAGTTGACCAAAATAATTACGTTCAGTTGCAGAAATTTTGCACTGAGCTCATGTCCCAACCTTCTGCATGAAACTTTTCATTTCGGACAATTAAGAGCGCAAGCAAGAACCAGGAGATCTTCGCAGGCCCAGTCCTGCTGCAGTTCGCAAAGCCTGTATATGCTTCTCATACACTCCCACGCGACATCGTCTTCGCTTTCATTTGAGATACCAAACAGGACTAAAAAAGCCGCTGTAAGCAGTGTTCCTGGGGATATTCCAGCGGCGATAGACGAGGATTTACCTCGGGAAGGAAGGAATTTTCGTGCGCGGGAGCGAGGGCCAGCCCGGAGCCGCGCAGTGCCACCGGGTGTCGCTGTTGGCAAATGTAACGTTAACAGGGGGCAGGCAGATTTTGGAGGAGGCGCTGAAACTTCACTTTTTCAGTCTCCTCCTGGCAACACCCGGGTGTTTGCTTTGTTAAACTATTCAGCGTTTACTGCTTACCCTAGGGGGGCTCCAATGGACGTAGAGATGTTGCAACAAAATGATAGCGTGGCTTGGAGAATGTCTGAAATATTAATGACCTGCTTTGGTCTTTGCTGTCTGGCATCCAGGCTTGCTGTGTTATTTTAAAAATAAGCATGAGCATAAACAGTTTAATAATTCCGTTATTTCTGTGGCTTTGAAGTGGGTGAAGGAGAAGAGTAACATATTTTGCTGATGCAGACAAAAAGTGGCCTGTAGAATGGTTATTCTTTTTAATCAGAAGAGGAGCCTGGACATAGGGAGCAATCTAAGGAGGGAATTTTGAGTATGTGTGACTTGGCAAGGTTTCATCTGCCTATAAGAGGAAAAGCAAGTTTATGTCTTGCGTAGTACCTCACCTCAGGAATTGGCATCAACTTTTCCAGTGAGACTTCTCTCATGCTCTGGGGCTCTCTAAGGAGAAGTAGCAGAGTTGAATGGATTTTAATATTAAAGACATCTGCTTTTTGTGTTCAGGATGAGTTTATGAAATGATAAACTCATTTGATATTGATAGGAAATTGTTGAATCTATGTGTTTTCCCTTATTTTTTATGTGAACAATACTAATCTTGCCACTCTTATCTCACTAGCCAGTGCGTACTGGAGAATTAAGAGTTGCTCTAGGAATGCAGCTTTAAATACGCTTTAACAAGCATTGCTGAGTATAATAAACCTCTCCAAAACTCCCTTTTATGTGTTGGACAAAAAGTGGTTTGTGGTTTATATCAGAACCATCTTTTTCGACGCAGAACTTCTGTATATTTATGGAGGGTGGTGTGTGAATGGCACAGGTGAAAGCAATTTGTCCAGTTTTTCAATGAGTTGATACTCGTGTGTGCATTGGCTTTTGTCTTCTGTGTAGCATAGAATATGAATTTATCCATCCTGATTATAGAGTTCCAAGAGGAACTCTAGGTGGTGGACCAAGTTCTTAATGAGAATGACAGCTATTATGGCATAAAGGCAGACTTTATTTACTTTTTTTTAGTTTTATACTGAATAGTATCTCACTACTTTTCTTAAAACCTTACTAAGAAGCCTGAACCCAATGACAACAAAGACAATGGGTTATACCCCTGATATAAATACATCACACTTGGTATAGTCACATTAAGAATTAATTTGTATTCCCATGTGTCTTCAAAAGAAAACTTTCCTGTGCCTGTTTTTGTGAGCAGGGGATGTAAATGGAAGAGCTGCAGCTGTTAGATGGAATGGGAAGCAGGATCCTTGATTGCAGCACCTGACTGCACAGGTAAATTGCATCAGAGCCCCAGGTATCAGCTGAGTATTGTTCCTCCAGCAGTGATTAACATACCCCAGCTGGGACGAATTTAGTTTAAAACCAAGCAGCCTTCAAAAGTGAACTACCAAAAGACAGGGAGGAAGTGCGTCCTGAAGCTTTTCAGCTAAATTAGTCAAGAGTGGTGTTAGAAGAAGGGACAGCAGAACGAGCTGTGTGTTGTGTCCGGGGGGGAGTTCCAGCCCGGGAGCTGCTCGCGCTGGCTATTCCATGGGGTGATGTCTCCCCGCTCCCGGGAGCAGCAGCGTGGCTGTGCTGGAGCAAAATTCTGCCCCTGTCCCTGGGCAAGGTGTTGCTTTCCTGGGAGCTATACCTCCAACAGCAGCATTTGGGTAATGTACCTTATGCTTTCTTTTTTTTTTTTCCTATGTGTCTGCTACCAGTGAGCTTCTTAAGGTAACTTTAAGACAAAGAGACAGAAGAGTGGTTGTGGTATAAATAAGGTTTCTATAATAGCAGTTCATATGTAGCCCAAATGAGTATCTCACTACTTGTGCTCTCAGTAATGGTGCACAATAACTTGATTAAATATTTTAATGGTTACATAATGTCAGAAAAAGAATCAAGATGTTTCAGAATTTGATATTCTTATAACCTCCAGATAACAACTGGAATTTTTTTTTTTAATGAAAAGGTTAATTAAAATGGACAAGATGTGAAAAAGCTTTCTGTCTTCTAAAGTCCTGAAAAACTGTGTATATTATTGTGTATATATAGTTGCTCTACCTGTGGCTAAGTATATGTTGAGCACTTCAGCTTCAACAGTCTGTTCTTACCATGCTAAATTTCCAAGCTCATTTGTTTCCTGCAAAGTGATTTTTGACGACTAGATGATTTATGATATTGCAAAGTAAAAGAAATTAAACACACGAAAAGGTTTTAATTTAGAATAGGTGCACTTATAGGGCCTAGAAAGTTGCAGCTAAAAAGGCAAAGTTTATTGGATTCTGAATGAGCAGCATTAACTTACTTAATTGAATGAGTTTTATGACTCAGTAAAGTTTTACTTGTACATATCTTAATGAGACTGGTTTTCTTAATGCATGCAGGATGTAATTCTGGACAAATTTGGATATATGTGTTGCTTATATGGGGAGGCAAAGTACCTTCTTTTGTGTGTCAGTGTATTTTGTTTCGTCTGTTTCCTAAAGGCTTTCATTTTTTTTACTTTTTCCCATTAGAAGCTTATGGAACATTTTAAACTCGTGTTTTTAACCCTCTCTTTCTTTCTTCCTTAAGTATTTCATTCCTTGCATTATTAATACCAATTTTGCAAAGAATATCTGTAGCTCAGGGGAGGAGGGGAAGGCAGAGAGTGGAGTGTTATTCTGTTCTGGAAATTTGGCAACAATATGTTTTGAATTATGACTTTAATAATGAAGTTCTTGGAAGGCTTTCCATCGCTCTTTTGGCAATTTATTTTGCCTTAAGATGACAAATGCTGTTGTGTCCACGAAAGCTCGGTTTTTAGGTAGAGAATATAGGAAGAGATACCTAGAAGAAATGATCTGGTGCTGGTTTTAATGTGTTCTGGAGGTCTGTGTAACTCTAACTCTCTAAAAATTTAACCTTTGGAAGCATACTCAGCCCTGAAGCCATTCTGGAAATGCGATAATGGGCCTGAGGAATCTAAACTTTGTGATGAAAACTGTGAGATCTGAGTCTTGGAGAATCAGCATGGAAACTGGAAAGGTGATAATGAAGGGAAGAAGATAATCTCTAAATATGTTGGCTGTGGTTTTTGTAGTCCGGGTTTTAACTGATATTCTCAGCAGTGAGTACTAGAACTGTGTGTTCAGGGGCCTGTGCTTGACCTTCCAGGAACTTGCTGCAGTCAGACAGGAGTCAATGATGAGACAAGTTGTATATGATGGGTTGAGAAATCAATACGTGAGATTAAAGTGTGATTTTTAAAATTAAATTCTGTTGTATGATGGCCATGTTTTTCTCATGCAGAACAGTACAGAATAATACTCTGATGCAATGGTAACGTGTGAATGTGTTGCCTTCCTGCCTTGAGAGTAATGATAATCCCACAATTATCCTGCAATACAAATCTGTAGGATAAACAAATAAATACTACTATAGTCCTTTATTTTCCTTAAGATAAATTAATTAGCTTTTCCCCTCTACCACCTTTGACAAAGCAAAGTGAGAAATGAATAGGCCATTATGAAAGTACTTTACAATGCTACCTTCTTCCTTTTCTCTTAGATAAAGCCCATTGTACAGTTTGAATGCATAAAAGCTTAAACTTAGTGTCTTCCTTGTTTTGAACAATTTGTGGATGAAATTAAACCTGTTCTTCTACTGTGAAAACCTGCGGGTCACTGAGCAGTGAGGAAATTATGACATCATTTGCTTATGAGGGTATGAAAAAGGTTATAGTTCTAACTGCTTTATGGTTTCTTATAATTGCTGCTTTTCAGATGACTGCTCAAATAAGGGGTATGAACCTTGTTGCATGGCTGTCCCTGGATTTGTTGTTCCATGTACGTGTAATCTGATAATAGAATTTACCATTGCTTTTGTGTCTTCCCCAGTAGTTGAAATGAGACCACAGCTTGGAATAGTAAGGAGAGGAAGTGTCAGAAATGCTGGTGCTCTAACCCACGATCAATTATTGCAAACATTCTATGGAGATAACCCAAAATTTATTTTAAAAACAAAACAAAATAAACAGCTAAAACCAACCTGACATAAGTACAAATACAGTTTTTAATTAAATTATGGATCTTTTCAGTTTCTAGACTTCTGAAAAATCATGTAGTTTTTTTCTTCTTAAAATAGGGCAAGCTGCTAACAAATTTAGTAGTTGTTTTTTAAAGACTGTTAAAGCCTACTTGAAATAATGTGCAAATCTCATTTTTCTGGTAATAGTAGTTTTTTTAATTAAAAGAGCTACCCAAATACTGAGATTATGGTTAAAATGGCTCTGAGTAGGAGGTGGTAATGATGCACCGCCTGCCTTACAACACATTATGTACAGTGCATGTTACTTCTGGCAATGAGAAGCATCATAGATGTGTGCTTTAAAAAAAAAAGGCAGTGGTAAGAAGAATCACCTTGAATTTAACCAAGTGCTGAGGTCTGTAAATTGTGGTTAATTTCATTTCCTAATATTCACAAAGTAGTCCTTAGCCACCACATTTGGATTTTGGTTAGTGCAGATACTGAAAGTAGCTGGAGAGTGGTCTTTGCTCAAGGCAGTGAACCCTCTTGTGCTCACCTGGGGCAGCTGAAGCCCTGCTGGGTGTGATTACATGAACTGTAGAGGTACCAAACAAATGTGTTTGTTGTATGAGAAATGACCATTCCATTTCTGCTGCTGTTGTAAAAACAAAGTTCATGCACAAACATTTTCTTTCCTCAAGGGCTGTGAGGGGTTTTGTTTTTTGGGTTTTTTCCTTTCCTTGAGGAATTTGAGACATTCATTTTAAGAGAACTTGTAGGAAGGAAACAGAAATGGAGGGAGACTTTAAAGCTTGATATTCCACTTCCATTCATCCTTCTTTTTATACTTTGTGTGCTTCCTTTCGGAGCACAGTTACTTGATGAGATCCAGTAGACTTGATCTTAGTCCTAAGTCAAATCTGTAGAGAAACACGAAAGAGAATTCTCGATCTCTTTTCTCTCATGGCCTCAACACTATCATCTGTTGTACTAAATAGAAGGACTTTTGGGAGGCTCAGTTTTGGGTGGTCTTCTGGTAGTTTAGGAGTTTGTCTGGTACTTTTGGGAGCCTGAGTCTTAAGTTTTATGGTTGAGAATTGAATGGAATACTCCACTGTTTTAGAAGATTTAAAATTTGTCTTATTAGATGACCAGTAAAGATAATATCTTAGGAAGAGATCAAATAATTTTGTGTGAATAACTGAAAGTAAGGCTTTTTTTCTGTCATGGTGAATAGTCCAATTTTAGGATAATGGAAGGAGTGACTAGTGTTGTTGTATCCATCTTTTTTAAGGGCTAAGTAACACTAAAACATTAAAGGATGTTACATTATATTTTCTGGCACTTGGGAGTTGCTAAATGTACCAACTTCTTTGCCCCTATCCAGACTAAGATGATCTAGAGAAAAAATCTAAGTGCCATTGTAAGGAAGATCTAAATAAGTGCTATCTTTATAAAAGCAAGTTTACTATGTGAAAAACAAGCAGCAAATTGAGCTACTACTTCTTTTTGGGGGTTAAATGGCTAAGAGGGAGGACCTCGACAGGCAGGAGTCCACTCCAGCTGTCATTTGGATGCCTCGGTCACTTCTGAATTTTGTTTCTTGATTGAAGTAACCATAATTGATTTTAATTTTGAAAAAATATCTGTATGCCTTTGATATTCCACAGGGAAAGACTTTAATCTAGAAAATAGTTTGTATTGCTATAGTTTCAGATGTTCCTGCTGCTGACCCTGGTCACTGGATGTATGGCAGGCAAAGAGCTCACAGGACGAGGTCGTTAATTAGCTAAAGACATCACTGTCTCTGCTCGAGAGCAAGGTCTAAGGCTGCAGGATACAGCTGCTTTAAACTAAACAGCATTGCTTTGGCCATGGGTGCTTTTCAACTGGCAACATTTTCTGTAATGCATCACACAGCACAGTTAATTCTATGCCTTTAAGGATCTGTGCTGTGTATAATGGAATAACCAGAGGTGTGTTGTGCAATAAGGTGATGCCAGCGCTCAGGTAGGGCTGCGGAGCTGTGAGAGATCAGTGACATCAGTGATATTTTCTTTATTTCCTTTTGTTTACAGTAATGTCCACATTCTCTACAAGCATAACTCTAAAACAACAATAATTTTTGTAATTATAGATATGCCTGAAATTCATTATGTTGTAAATGTATATTCCCAAGGATGGCTAATGCGCTTAGAGGATTGTGCATGATGCGTGCTTGGCATTTTATGGGTTTGATCCAGGGAGAGGGTAAGATCCTCATACAATTTTCTGAGTGCCCTAATGTATCATACAGAGACATCAGCAGCCACATTCCTGGTGTGTGTTCTGCAGAATACTCTGTGTGTGCTTAAATAATGTCATTCCTTAGGATATTATCAGAACACCAGGTGGAATGTAAATTATGAGTAGAAAAATATACATATGGTGACCTTAATTCTGCTAATGGGATAGACCACCTTTCTTTCAGGAAACATTTGAGAACCTTGTGTATTTTTCCAAGAAAGTTATCCCATCCCTCGTGTGCATTGGGGTGGGAGTAGGAAATACCCATGGGAAGACAGGAATAAGATCTCATATAGATTAGGGGCACATGGTGAGATGGTGTAGTACTTGCATCTTGAAGGAATACAAGCAAATTACTTCAGCAGACCCTACTGGTGTTTGAACCTCAGGTTTTATGAATCTACTTTTGTTTTTTTTTTAATTTTATTTTTTCTTTCTTTTTTTTAAATTCTAAATGCCTAAGAGGCTTTGAATTAATCTTCTCAAAGCTTTATGTGAGTCATTTTTAAGTGGTGTTAGATTTTTTGTTTTGTTTTTGTAAGTTAGTGAGTTTGATTTATTTTAAGAAAGTGTTTGCAGTCATAATTAAGAGAGATATTAAGCTTAGTGTTAATTACACAAATTGATGTGAATATCTGATTGAGTCCTGAGAGGGTTAGATTTTTCCCAGCTGTGAGAGATGACATTAAAAGGTGGATAATTTGTAATTTAACTGCAGGAGTTAAAGGAATTTGCAATAAAAATATGTCTTTGTTTCTAAACTTTAACAGCAAAATGTTTTATCATCTTGGGTGGCTTTAATACACTGGTAGTGTGATGGAGAAACTAAATTGTCTGTGGTAGAGAGAGGGCAGGATATTCCTCTTAGGAACTTCCTCTTCTGTGGAAAATACTGTTCTTTTTGGAAGAGTGAAGAAGGCCTTACTATTTTCCTGTGTTCTGTAAAATCCCGGAAGATGACCCCTTCCTCTCAGAGCTTTTTTTTTTATCATATTTTGCAGAAGAACAAGAAGGAAGGGTATAAAAGCAGTAACTTCTGAGGCATGGAAGGTTGATTCAGCACCTGTTTTCAAGTGATACTTACTATGAATTTTGTAATTTTTTTTTTCATTTGCAGAATAGTTTTCCCATTTTCTGTTGGCATTTTCAGTGCAATTTAATTTAAGACCAAGTCTGAAGTCGACCTTGCTTTGGGGATTGTAAGTGTTGAGTCAGGTAACTTCCCAAGGTTTATTGGAACCGAATTTATTCTATGATTACAGTTTGAAGTCTCTATTTGGAGGCAGTATACTAGAAACCCCCTCTGGCACTGGGTTCTGAAAATAGTTGTAATATCCTGATATTTGTAGAGGACTCCTTTGTTATATGAAGCATTGATCCTGAGGCCCCTTTCAGTGAATTTTCTGGGTTTCTTTGCAGTCTTGGTTATTTATATTTCAACAGATAATAAGAGGAAACAGGGTGCTCTCTTTAGTTTTATTATTTTAAGAAAGTGAAGGATTTGCATATGCTGATGTATGATTTCAGAAAACTAAGTATAATGAGGAGTTTTCTTCATTTCCTTCAAACAGCTGAAATGTATGACTGTAACAAACTCTGTATGAATGGGAAACTGAAATATTTTTACTGGGTTTGGACTTGTATCACTTTGCACAAAGGGATCTGAGAGACTTCACTGAATTGTCATCTTCTCTCTCCTGAGTGCGAAACCTGGAATCATGATAACTGCCCCAAAGTTGCCTTGTGTTGCAAGATTTCTCTCCTGTTGTGGCTGATGTACTCTCTGAAGTGGATTGAGCACTAATGGTGCCTGTCCCAATGGCATCTGGCCAGATTTTGAGTTCCCAGCATGTGGCTCACGTTTTGTGTGAAGGATGTCCCCATAACTAAGAAAATAAAACTCAAAAAGTATGATTGGGATAAGAGCTTAAATGCAAAATGTGGTGGTGGTGTGGTTTGGTTGGTCTTGTCATGGGATTTTTATTTATTTTTTTGTTTGTTTGTTTATTCTTACCTGACTGTTCTCTTTGTAATAGACAGAATTTTCTGCCTGGAAAGGCAGCTGTCTCCCAGGAATTTTCCTTGAGGAAGGCTGTTGTTCTGGAACAGCAGCTGTTCACTGCAGCACCTTACGGTATCACCAGATATTACTTCTCTTTGAAAAAGCTCCCTGAGTCTGATATTATGGTACATCTTAGTTGTCAGCTCCTTCTGCTACTTACAGTTCTAAATTTATTTATTTTCCTTGCTTTCTCCCTTGGATATTTGGGAAGAAAAACTACAAAAGAAATACCAGTTTTTCCTGTTACAGGAAGGTGTTTTTCAAGTGCCATTAAGTTATTTGAAAACTTCTAGAACCATAATTTTGAAAATTTAGAGATAAAGGAAAAAAATCCTTCCTTATAACAGAGTGTCTTCATTTTTTAAATTGCTTTCTCTGGTAATTGTTCTGTTGCTACATTAGCCAGTGCTCTATTAAGTGTGAGTCGGTAAATAATCAAGTTGAAAGACTTGAACAAATCAGAAAAGTTTTGGAGTATAATGCATTTTATGGCAAGAAATCACCTGTATATTAACTACCATATATTGTTAATAAGGCCAATACTGATACTGCATATAAATGCCTGAATCAAATATGTTATAATGTATATTCTTGGCTTTACAGAAATTGAAATGTTACAATGGTAAATCTATGTTTGGAGAAGAACCTAAGAAGAATCAAAGTACTACAATGAAAATATCCAGTATTTCAGTTAATTCAAAATAAATGGGGAAATTAAATTTAAATATTTTTAAAGAGTCCTTGAATGGTTTGTTGATTAGAAACTAATGTAACTCCTTGTCTAAGATAAAACACCAAACAGGCAGCAGCTGCTGGTAATTGGTGCAAGTAATTGTAGAGCCAATAAGTTGAAGAAGTGCTTATTAAAAGAAACTGCCTTCCTATCTGCTCGTAAGTTCAATTGAGTAATGCACTCTACATGTGGTCTGACGGTACGTAAATTATACACCTGATTTAAAAACACTCCATCCATAAGAGCTCCTGTTTTGCTCATCCATAAAAATTTTACTTTCTTTATTACTAACTACTTGCAGCAGCATATGGCATAATATCTATCAAATTAGGCTTTGAGGACATCTTAGACTGGCACCCTGCTGGCTTGAAACATGTGCTTAATGCATATTGCAGTGCGTTTAACCCATTGAGTGCCCCGGGATAGGCTCTGTGCTCTCCCGCAGGAATGCCCATGTGGCCTCCCAGGCACAGCCTGGCATCCCGCTGATCCCTGGCATTCCACGGCAGGGATGGAGCAGCCTTCAAGGGACTGTTGCACAGGCGGCTTTTCAAAGGAATGATTCTCATTCTAAAGAAACTTTGAGGATACAACTTCTTTGTTTGGACCTAATACCTAAGAAATAAATGGATCTGAGAAGAAGAGTTGTAATTCAAACTCACAATTTTTATTTTAAAATAAAAATTAATCAATGCTGCTCTTTCAGCATATTAGTTTGCAAACAGATTTTTCTGAAAAAAAAAATTAAATTAACATGTTGCAATTGTCTTCTACTAAAAATTGAGGTGATGTTGTGTGTTCATCAAACAGAGAATTTTCTGTTCACATTGATAATAACTTCCTTTGGCCTGCTTCTAAAAAAACAAGAAAACTATTTCCTCCCAAATCCAAATTTTGTCTTCAACTTAAAACAAAATATTTACACTTATCTTTATCTTTAAAGAATCTGTAAGAAATCCAGTTGTCTACAGGCCTGAAAATGTTTTGGTGTACCTTTAATAAGTCATGTGCCATGGGTAAACCTTGAGGAAAAATTACTGTGGATGTCAACTAAACCAATAATTAAATACTGGGAGAGATGAGGAATAAAAGCATCTGGTCCAACAGTCACAGAAAAGTCATTTGGATGACATTATTGTGGATTTTGTGAAAGCTTTCAGAGCATTCTTTGAAAATAGTTTCAAGTCTGAATACTGCTTTCCCTTGCTCCTTGACAGTAATTTTTAATGGAAGACCTTCATTGGCACTAATTTAGAGGTTTTATTTTTAAACTGAAATAAACTTACACTTTAAGTTACTGCTTTAGCCCCAAAGCTAACTTGGCAATGTGATTTTCTCTAGTCCTCTCTACCTGTAGTGGTTTTCTTGAGTATATTTGAACAAGATTCATGCTGCAAAGTTTTGCTGCTAAGTCTGGGCTGCAGTCTGAGACCATCACTGCTGCTGGACTTGCCTCAGCTGAAGACCTGGGAAAAGGTTCCTCTGCTGATGGTGTTCCAGGAATCAGCTGAATCAAGGAGCTGCTCTGTTGTTGTAGATTCACCTCTGCCACAGGGCTTTGCTCACCTGGCCTTGCTGCTCTGCCCAGGCAGCAGTTCCAGGGTAGCACAAGCTTAGAAATGCTTTTGTGCATGGACAACTTACATGGCGAGCAGCACGCTAAAGAAATCTGAGGATATTAATAAAAATAACTGATACTGATATCTATCAGTAATAGTAAAAAAGAGTGGCTAATTCTTACCTACAGGGGCAGGGATTTAGTTCAAATATAGACTTAAAAGGGAGTTTTGCAACCACAAACACTTCTTGTAAACTTCTTGCTTTGAACCTGGCTCCTTTTGGCATCGTTTGTCCTATGTTGCAGACAAGTATTTAGATTACATCGTCTCATATTCTGGCAGTTTGCATATCTGACCCATAACCTTACAGTGACTGAAAGTTAGTGAATATAAAGAAAAATGAAGTGTTTCCTTTTGGTCTTTAATTTCACGTGGGAGGAAAGAGGGTACCTGTCACTTGGCTTATGCCTGAATGTCAGCTTTCTTGATTGCAGAGGAAAAAAGTGAACGTTAAAGGATCTAAAGAAGCATCATAATTGTTATATTTGAATCACTATGGTATTTATTACTGAGGAAGCAGCAAAGAAAGCCAACTCAACTTTTAGAAAAATCTCATACTTTTGAGGTTTCACAACCTGTGGCTAGCGTGTTGCAAGAGAGATTTTGAACCACGAGCAAAGACAAGATAACATTTCCAACAGGTCTAATAACTTTTGTATTATAAATAATTTTAAGTACTTAGATGTTGACTATGGACTAATCCCTGCACATTTGAACTTGGAAACCAGCTGGGTGCCTGTGTTTTGTTCTCTGTGGGTTTTGTGTTGATTGTTTGGGGGTTTGTTTCACTGAGAGAAAGGAATGATCATGTTTTCTATCAGACTTAAGTGAATGTATTCTCCAGTTGCCTATCCAGAATCCATCACAGCCTTCACCTACAAATTGCTGTCTGGGAATTGGGGTTGGAACCTAAGGCAGTGTACTGCAGGAAGTAGGAATGGTGATAGGAAAAATGCAGTTCAAGGAAGAACGCAAGAATAAACTTTTCTGAGGTCAATTTGTGTCTAATATATCTTTAGAAACTAAAGATGAAATAGAGAATGAAAATGATCCTTGGGGACAAAATATAGCAAGCCATTAAAGCAGTTTTTGTTAAAATATTAACATCAACTTTTCTTTTTGTTCATGTGCAACATTATTGTGAGGAGGGATTCCTTTGGGCCAATTCATTAAGCACAATCATCATTCAGTGTAATCCCCTTTTTCTCAAGTTAATCAATGCCCAAAGTCCTTTTGACTCAATATCTTATTTCTGACAGAGATCAGCAACAGAGATCCAAGGCAGAATGTAAGAACTCACACCATAGTACTTCCCCCAACTACTTCCTCAGCTTCCAGGTTTGTTTCTATATCCTTTAGTGGATTTTTATACTGCTGTATCCCATATTTTGTTAGTTTTTTAGGTTTTTTATATCCCTCATCTCTAGACTCTAGTCCAGGCTTTATAGTCTTTGCTGTCTTCTCTAAATCTTTACTGTTTCTGTTACCTAATTTGGGGAGGGAAAGTGAAGAACTGCATTAAATATTAAAGACACATAAACACAATTTCATTTCCTATTTTGTTCTCTTTTTTAAAGTATTCATAATGTTTAGCTGACTTTTTTGACTACAGGTGGCCACTGAGCAGGTGTTTCCATGTAACAAACTATTCTATGACGAAATGGCAGGAGTCACCTTGGAATCTCTGTATGCCTTGGTAAAAGGAGAGTGTTTGTTCTTCACAGTTGTATCTTAACTTTTATCAGCATTAATTTCCTCTGCCATTTTGTTGCTCAGCAACTTGGTACTGTACCAGTCTTCCATGACATTCCAACTGGGGATTTTCCCCCACTAACTCTGGTAACCTCATTTCTTTGAATACTGCAAATAGTGTGGACATTATCACATTTCTTCATGAGCTTCTATTGCTCACGTCACACTGCTATGAAATTGTCTGGCTGCTCATTGTCCTCTATTTCCTTTGTTGGGGGGGGCGAGGTGTAATTTATTTTAAATTTTATTTAGTTATTGTCCAGGTGAAGAGTTTCCCTCTTATCTCATGGCAAGAGATGTCATCTGTGGTGCTCTGCCCTTTGTGTCCTTTGACTGGTTTGCAGTTGCTGGCTTACGGGCAGGTGGTTGTGCTACCTCTGTTGCACCTTTGCTGGACTAGGTGATGGGGGTTGTGCTGCAAACCTGCAGGTCAGAACCTCACCGATGGGCTGGGTTGGGACATCGCATATGGTTCCTTGCTACGTTAGTCTTGGCCCCCTATTAAAGCTATTTAAGGAGTAGGAAATAGTATTTTTCACTAGGTTTATGATTTTCAGCTTTACTGCTTTCACCAAGCCTTGTGTAACCCCGAGGTAATGGCCTGACCCGTAACTGTGGGTCAGGCTGCCATCAGGTGGCTGCAATTGATTTACTCCAACAGGTTTTGCCTATTCAACATGTGAGTCGCACCTATTTTGGCAACACGTGCGATTGGGCAGTGAAGGAAACAGCTGCCGGTAGAATCCAAATTAATCTGTTGCAAAGGTTAAGCACTGATCATTGAATTAAACAAGGAATTGCTGGAAGGGAAAGCCATTATCTATTTTAATGGTCTGTTACCAGTAAAATTTTCAATTTTAAATTTCAGGTTTATTATCTTTACTTGTAAAAATTTTTTCAGTGTAAGCCTGATGTGTTAAGAGTATCGCAAAGGAATACATATTTAAATATGAATATGTGAATGCAGCACTGTCAGTGATAGTGAAATTAGACTATAATCTCCCACTGAATGATAAGCATTTATAAGATTAAGAACTGAAGCACTGTTCAGTAAGGGACAGGGTGGAAGAATTTAGCTAGCTTTACTGTATTCTCATAGGTTGGACAGGAAATTAGAATGTTGTTAATTATTCTGAAAACAAAAAAAAATTTCTTTTGGATAGCTTCTTAAATTTGCATGTTATTATTCTCCTGAACTAGCTTAATTGACTCTTACTTCAACTACTTTAAATCCTTTTAAAGTATTGTATTAAAAACTAATGCTTCAAAAGTGCTTCTTTTCCTTCAATAAGGAGTTACTTTAAGAGAAAAAATAAAAACCTGAACCACATATTGAATTTTCCAGGCTGTGTTTCTGCACAGCAATCTTCTGAAAAAGTGCAATTATTTTTTTTTTCCACTCAAACATGCATTTGAGAGGAATGAGTAGATCAGATAAAGAGCAGAGATTCAATTCAACTCAACCTTGAGTCACTCTCTGACTCTGTCTCTTTAAAAAGGGAAAAAAAAAACCCAAGGTGGCAAAATCAATACAAACCAATAATAACTTCACATTTGTGGAAGCAACATGAATGGCTCTCCAAAATATTGAGACACATCCAAGTACATTTTAGCAGAGCTGATATTTATCAGAAGTCATTTGCCCTCAAGCAGATGCTCTCTTTCATTGTGCTCCTGTCACAAATGACTAAGATTTATGACAGACAATTACAGCATCTGCAGTTAGCAGCCTTATAATCAGCACCATTATTTAACGATTGGTGCAATAAACTGACTCCTGTTACTGTTTATCAGATATCAGTCAGTTCTGGCTATTTTCTTCAGCTCCCCAAATCACAGTATGGTGCAACCACTGCCTTTTAATGGCTAGTCAGAAGCAGGCACATTTTCACGTTTTGTACAGACTGCCGAGGAAAAAGAAAAGGCAACCAATTACATGTATGTATGGTGCCCTCTCATTTGAGATGCCTGTGTGTGTAACTATCTCTATACAGTCTAAAACCTCTTGAAAAAAAAAAATAACAGCTTTTACTATTTCAGATAAGAGCTTCTATTTAGGCTTCTGCATGGGCAAAAATGTCTTCTGTTTAAATATTCATGTTTTAAAGAGTGAATAAAATGTTGATATACTGTAGTAGTCGTATTCTCTTGCAGCATGAATTCTGTGTGTGTTTGAGAAAGGGATGACTTCCATTCATTTTTTAGTCTCCTGAATGTTAGGCTAATAAGAGAATTGTATTTTAAACTTAGTAATATTCTCATCAAAATTAAAAGCTTGAGAAATGTCTCAGTTGAGCGTATTAATGAACGCCTATGATGTATTTTATAAGACTTCTATTTCGTCTACATTTTTTCCTGGAAACCTTGTGAGAGGGAGCTAAAACATGTTTGAGCTGCAAGTCCAGCTGAAAAGTATATTAAGCCTTGCTTGTGTTCCAAAAGCAAAGATGTAATTTCAGTGCCACATTCTGGCATTACTTAGACCAGTGATCATCATGAGTCTTGTTCCCTTAAATAAATGCAGTTGTAAGCAAATGCTTTGTGTAACTGAGAGCAGACTTTGACCACTGCAGCCTGAACACTCAATCTCTTAAGATTTATTTTATTGCAATGCCTGAGTCTTTTCTGCCTTAGTTCATGTCAGAGTATAGAAGGTTTTGTTTATTGACATAATCTTTTGTTTTAGCTGCTAAATGAGACTCTTTATTATCCATAAAGTTTTCAAGGAAAAGATTGACTGTTTTAAGTGACTACAGAAAATAAGTTAGATCAGATATTGTTTCTGCTGGTAGAAAAGAAAGTGAAGGTAAATAGTGTTTTTCTGTTCTTTGTGGAGGTGAGTTATCTAGTCAACAAGCAGAATTTAAACTGAAACTGCTTGGTACAGATGTTTTCTAGTATGTGAAGTATGGGTATTCTAAGAGCATGTTTGTTGACTTGTTTATTAATAAACTAAGAACTCACAGGGCAGATTACGTTTCTTGATTCAACAAGTACCTAACCTGTTGTTATTTTCTTTCTCTGGAATAACAGATCACATATATTTCTGAGGTATTCCAGTAAGAAATGGGAAGATAAAAGCAATTCCACATGCCTTTGGTTAAAATGTCACTTCTGTTGATATTTGCATAGATATTTCACTGTGTATATTCACTTGGTTTTTTAAAATTGTGTACATGTGAGCATTATAATCTTAGCAGTTCTTGGAATTTAGGGGTTTGATTTCAAGGTTCTTTTTTGTCTAGAGCAGTCATCATTAAAATTTATTTCTTATATTTTCAGTAGATCATAAATATATTTGTCTTTTATGACAATTTTAGATGAATTCTGAACTGATAGAAGAGAGGTATTGAGTCTACTAAAACTGAGTGTATGAGACACAATTTCTTGTCCAGATTTACCTATGTAAGGCTATCATGCACTTGAGAGGGTTGGTCTTAAGAAAACAAACAAATCCAGGGGAAAAAAGTAGAAAAGCTGACTTCTGAAAATTGCACCTTGATTTGTATCTTTTTGATATTTAAGTAATTTGTGAACATAGAATATCATCAATGTGCAGTCATGGAGCAGTTTTCTTATGCTAATGAGTACCTGCCAGGGACTAGATTGAGGCATTTGAATTAATTTTATTTTCAGCTGACGTAGATGTTAGATGATATTTAAGATGATTAATGGTAGAGGATACCAATGGTAGGAGCTACTTAGTGATGGAATCACACTAATATTCAAATCAATAGAATTTAGTCTTCTAACTGTCAGAGCTTTTTTTTTTTCAACAATTTCTGAAGTACAAAATCACCCTAGCCGTGATTGAATGTTGTTCACATGCTATAAATCAGAGATTTCTTAGATAAATTACAGTCAGGTTTAAGATTTGGCTACGTATTTTTACACCTAAGTTTATACTGATGGACTGACTGCCTGACAGGAATATTTGGTAGCTGACAATGAACTTGAGGGAGGTTGGTTAATAGGCTGTAATGCTGCATTAACTTCATGTGAGGAATAAAACTGCTTCTCTCAGCTCAGTTATAACAGGCTTTGAGAGTTTGGCAAAGGAAGTTTGGGCCAAAGTAATGCAAACTGTTTAGAGTAGATGCTAAAATATTTTGGAAGTGAAATTCGGACTTTTGCTTTCAACTAAAATTAGAGGCCCTTGTCTATCACCTACATCAGACTTGGTATTAGGTGTCCCTGTAGATACTTAGGACCTAGGTTGTGGGAAGAACTCACTTGTTAACGCCACCTGACCCTGCACATGCTTTAATTAAACTTTATCATAATAGTTGTTGAACCCAACCAACTGCTGGTTAGTAACGAGTTGTTGTAGTTTTAGGAAAAGATAAAATGACTGATCACTTTGGAGCTTCAGGGTGCTGTGGTGTGATTCGGTGTTAAAACTTGTGAAACCTTCAGAGTAGTTTATTTCTATTTCTTTTATTTTAATGAAATATTAGATGCTTCTCTTTCTCTTGTCACTTTTTCTTCAATTAGTAAAAATTGTCAGAATCTTCATCTAACAAGTGAATTTGTTTGGAAACCTCTTTTGCTAGAGCAAACCCATTGCCCTTGTTAAGGAGCTGTCCAGGGTGCGAGGAACAGAGAGAGGAGCAAGTGCCAGATCTTGTGCAACAGCTGTGACTTTCATTGGGGGTTAATTCAAATGAACAATTGGTCTTTTGTTCATCAAGCATTGCCTTGGAAGATAATGTGCCTCTACTCATTACGTATTAAATAGATCATGCCTGTTGTGGCAGTAGCTTATGCACCTTCCTCCTCAGGTGGGCAAAAGTAATTCTGGGCACTGCTACTCGTACACTGTAAATGTGCTTCTTATGGTCTGCACACGCAGCCAAGAGGTAGCTCATGTTACGTAGTTTTTTATTCATTACATGCGGAGTATTCCTTTAGAGACTTAAATGTTTCTGTATCTAGGGTCTAATGACAGAGCATATCAGCTTTCTTTGCCTTTTCTACTCTTCAACAGAACTTGGGAAAAGAGGAGAGAATGCAGCTGCTGCTGCTTACCTGAAGTTGTACTTTCCTTCTCCATATTTCAGTGAAATGCCTTTTAGTGCGTAGGATATTTTTTTCCAGCTTCATCTATTCCCTTATAGCATGTGTGGGTGTTATCTACCATCTTTCTGTTTACAAGAACTTGTGAACTATGAGCAAGAACTTAGAAGCTCTGGGTAGTGAACTGGAGCAATGCTCCACGTGACAGAGTGCTCCCATTGAGCCGCTATTCCTATTTACCTCATTGCTGACCCAGAAATCCAGAGGACAGTCTGCAAATTAAAGCATTTGCAGTAGAAGTCTGTAAACTGGGACCAAAATTTTCCCCTTGTGCGGGGAGTCATTCTGATATAGTACACCACTGCTATCTCAAAATAGTGATTTTTCTGGGATAGAAATTAAATTGTAGGGCTGTATCCCTGGAAGCATTTTCTTCCAAAAAATACTTAAAATTAATATTAAATGAGCAGCAAGACATGATCTCCTAGTGTAATGCTGAGGGAAAGATATCAAGAATAACCTATGGATATATCAGCAGGCAAACAGTGCTGGCATTGAGGAATTATTAATGCATTTATTTAATGATCTTAGAATTTTATCAAAATGCTTTATACAGTTGTGTTTCTGGAGTTTTTGGGTGAGTTTTGCGGGTTTTTTTTGGTTTTTTTAAAACTTGGCTCACAATATGATATTTTTAAAAGTTTCATCTTTTAATTTATCCTTCTCCTACCTCCAAAATTCAAGTTGTAACTTAGTATGTAATAAGCTACATGGGAGAAGGTTGCTGACAAACAAGAGGTAAAGGATGGTGAACTGACACAGGCTATTGTTCCAACTGAGCTGAAATTCAGGCTATAATCAAAATACGCTTTCAACAGTGATTTTTATACCCGTAATTTCAAACCTTTCCTCAAAATAGCATTTGTAAGAACATGTTCCTTATCATTCTGGATCTGTAAGAAGTTCCCAGTTCTGGAGTTGCAAATTGAAAGCTTTACTTTGTTTCATCAAAGAACTTGAACTACTTGAGTTGCAGAACTCCTCCGAGTAGCTGGGCAGTAAAACAGTCACAATAGACAGCATTCACCTCCCTACAAGGTTTGCTCTTCCACAGAGGTAGAATGTGCCTGAGCTGTTTCTAGGTAGATAAGCTGTCCAATCAATAAAAGCTTGCAGCAGTAACACTTGTGTGATTAGTTTGTTCAGTAATTTGTAGAATTATGAATGCCTGGGAAGAAACACAGTTTCACGTAATGTCAATGTATGACCAGTTTTCAGGGGTTCTGCATTTTGTCCCAATAAAAGATCAGAAGTGATTGTCCCTACTGCCTGCTCTCTATATGCTCACTATGCTCAATAACTACTGATTTTTGCTAGTGAACTAAGACATGACAATTACCTTGATCTTCTTTTAGTGAAGAAAGGTGCCAGATTCAATCAGTCAGTCACTACTAGATCTCTTGAAGTTAGAAATACTTCCTTTTGCACAAGAGTAAGAACAGGAAAAAATATTGTGCATTTCACTAAAGTAACATTTGCCTCTTTACATTCTTGCCATCAGCATGTGATTTCCTGTCAAAATTTCTAGCTTGTTAATTTAATAAAATGCAAATGTGCATCCTGTGGAATATGAGAAAAGTTTCCTCTGGTGCACAGGAGTGAGGACAGGACAGCAATGAGTCCAAAATGTGTCTGTGCTGTTTGGTATACACGTGTGTAGGGTATTTGCAGTTTGGGAAAAGTACTGATAGTAACATTATTATTTTTTTAATAAGTTTTCAAAAGAATCCAAAGTACTTTCTAATTGAAATATTTCTGCAGCTGTCAGCCTAATACACTCTAGGGGCCATGGAAAAATGTTATCCAGGGAAACCCTAAAGAGTTCCACAATTTCCTTCTCTCATAGCTGTTGATTCATATTCATGAGTGAAATGCTGTATTATTTCTTGGATATTCCCAACATCTCACTCTGCCACGTCAGATTTGTTTCTGGACCACACAGATCAAATCTAATTTTCATTAGGTTTTAAGGATCACATTATTATTCACATAATAATAAACACATTATTACGTGTTTATTATTCACATAGGAGTTGAATCTTTGTTTATAAAGAAAATAACCCAGTAAAGCATTGCTTCCAAGCTGGAGGCAGCGTCTGCTGCGCAAGCATTTCATGTTCCTATTCCCACTAACGTTTCTGTCATTACAGTCCTGGGACGGACAAGCCAGCCCAGACTGAATGGACCTCAGTCTGGGGCCTTTTCACCCTTCCACTTCCTTTTATTATTTAAATAATAAAAGCCACATCTAGGAGTTTCTACTGGAGGTTTAACTGGAAATACAAGTGACAAATGATGTACGGGGCAGCTCATCCCCTGGTGGGGGGTGAAGTAAGGGAAAAAACAGATCATGAGTGGAGAGCAGAGGATGCAAAAAAAGAAGTAGTGAAATAGTAGAATAAAATTGTTTTTGTTAAGATAAGTATTGATGCTTACCTTTATCAGCGTTTTTTAGTACTAAAATGCGTTTCTTGTTTTAAAAGATTGCACTTTTGTCAAATAAAACATATATTCTACAAAATAGGTATGGAACACATATTCTAGAAAAACCTTGTAGTATGGATATTTAATTACTATAAGACAAACATATAGCGAAAGAAAACAAAGATAATTGAGTATACTAATGAAAGAGGCCAAACAAATGAAAAGAATACCATTTTTCAAGATCCTAGGGTTCTTTTTTAAATGAAAGATATGTTTGCAAGTAGAACAAATGCTGAATTTCTCCTTCATATAATGAATTTAACTTCAGCCACATAAAAGGTTTGCACGATATTTGACTTCGTGGAGTGAATGGATCTCTGTTTGAACAAGAGGCCCTTGGTATCACTTGGAACCTGTTTTTTAACAAAGTCATTGTTTACAGATATAGCAGATTCACATAGTGTATCACATCACTGTGCTCATTCTTTTTCAACATCTACAATTCAGTGTCTGGCATCTGCCTTTGTGGGTCCTTTAGCAATTCATAAGTAGTTTTGCCTTGTTCTAGGAAGCTCTTTGACATCTGTGGAATTGGCATGGGTGGGGTAGTTGGGTTTTTGAAGTCTGTACAGTTGGGAATAGTTTTGCAGCCATGGACATTTGTCTGTTCTTGATTTTGAAAGCTGTGACTGAGTGGGCAATTTTCACCATAATGCTCGAAAGGAATCAACAATTAAAATCATCGCTTACCAGATCAAGTCTTTTTTTATTTTTGGGAATGAGATTTTCCTGCTATCAGAGTAAACTGATTAGAGTCTTTAAAAATGAAAGATTTACAAGTGGGTCCATTTTAGAAGACTAAAACTTGTAGGTACATGATTAGTAAAATCAGAAATTATTCATTCTACTCTTAGTAAAAAAATCACTGCAATTGGTGAGTATCAGTGAAAAAGAAAAATGTAATAGCTATATATTCAGGGTAGTAGCATTCCTTATTTATGCTATTGTTGAATTAATAATATAATGGCCAACATTAGAGAGGTGAATCTGCATGGTGTGTGGTACTAGGAGAAAAAGTAGAATTATTTTAGGTTGGTTTTAAGGTGATTTTTTTGGGATTTTGATGTTTGGGGTTTTTTTTTTCCCCTGCATACATTGAAGCAGACTATGTAATAATAACAATGAAATAATAAAAAATGAGTAGTTTTAATTTATTTCTATGGCTTTTATTATTTACTTAATATTCCATGGTATATTGTGGGACTTCTGTGTCCGTGCTATCATATAGAAATATGTGTTGTTTATCAGCTAGAGACCTTTATAAGGCTATTTTTAAAAGAATCTTTTTAGAGGGTTAAACTTTGAGCTAATTGTGTGTACAATGTAGTGATCTGGCTCCCCCTAGTGTAGTGAAAAATCCCCCAAAGATTTAGTGAAGTATTTAATGGATTGATAAAATGGGAAAATGCATTTTTGTGAGACATATAAAATAACAAACTTGTTCCATTGGAAAAACATCACTACAGTTTTTGGAAAGGAAAAAAAATATCTTTTTTATTGAGTAATTTTTACCGGAGTTTTTTGAATGAAATAAAATGTGTCGTGTTTCTAAAACAAATTTTTCAGAAATTTGTTGATAGGAAATAAAGCTTCTGATACATTTCTTCAAACACTAGAATGTGTTACTGAGTTCTGGAAATGACTGCAAACTTACCAACTTCCTGTCCTCTAGGGAGAAGATTTGTGTCAAACAGAAATGTTTAGAGCAGCTCTTTCTAAAATGAAAGTGTTTGGTGAAATCCTCTTTCTTTTTGTAGCTGTTATACTCTATGCATCTAATGAAATCATAAACGGAAAATTATAGCTTCATTCGAGGGAATGTGAAGCCTTACTCCAACAGATGGCATCAAAACACCGGGCTGAACTGTATGATTGCTGATTGTTAATTGCTTCTGTAAAACAATCCTTTTAAACAGAGTAATGCATTTTATCATACAGATTATAGTTCTACGCGTTTTGGTTTTTCAATATATGTTAACATTTTCTCCTCCAGTGTAAGATTTAGTGTTTGCATAATTATCGGATTAAACAACAGTGACTCATTTTTTTTTTTAAGAAATGAGGACAAGAAGATAGAGAATTATGAATCACAATTTCTGTTTATTCAGAAATGCTAAATTACTGTACAAGTATGAGCTTTTATTATGCACAAAACAAACGGAGTAAGATGCCCTGAAGTGCAAAAACAGTTACCTAGTCCAGCATTCTTCACTCGAGAAACTCCCCGTGACGTTAGTGGGAGCCTTGGCTGTGTGAGGAAAGCAGAGTGCAAAAAGATACTGTACAATATCCATTAATCATTATGAAATCAATACCCCTGATTATCCATTTGTATTGTTCTTGTACCATAAGGGCTGAATATTTTACGCAAAATTAAATGGACGGGGAAATTCTCCGAGATGGCTTGGTTAGTCCATCAGTAATGATGTGAGGAATTACACGAGAGTTTGTTGCGTGGAGTTGTTCTCTTGTTTCTAGTGTAGTCAGCCTGAGAGTGTTGCAGAGATAGCAGGCTCATGTTTGAGGAGTCTGGAGGCTTGCACCTTCCTGGTGCTGTCTGCCCTCGAGCTGGGGCAGAGCTGTGTGGTTTCGCTGGAGGATTTTATCCCGTCCGCCAGGTGTGATCCAGGCTGGGGTGCGCTATTTGCTCGTACAGGACTCTTGTGACCTCGCCTGGGTGAGTGTTGCTTTTTCCCTCAGCGTAATGGAGGGAAAATCAGGCTTGGAAAATAAAGTAAGAAATAGCTGTGCATACTTGCAGGACTCTTACTCCAGAGTGTCTTTTGTTGCAACATTATGTTATTATATGTTCTACAATGCCTATTATATATAGAATGTGTAATTATATTAATATCATAACTATATTGTAATTAGCATGCAGCTGGATGCTAAATGGAATATCAGGCCTGAAATAATGTGCCATTAATTGGCCTTGGTGGCAACCTGTGACAAAAAGGGGCGTGTGATGATTGTGTCCTGCAATCTGCTTTAGCTCAGTGGATCAAGAGGGGCTGTGGTAGAAAGGAACACTCTTATGACAAAGTGCTACTGGTTTATGTTTCTGTTTTGGGTGCAACAGAAGTGAAAAGGATTTTCCTCTTCTACAGTGCAGTTGTCTGTGTGTAGCAAAATTGTGATCTAATGGTTCCAGAAAGGTGGGAAAATACAAATCTGTCCGTTGACCTTCATCCTTTGCTAGCACATCCCAATGATCTTCGTACAGACCAGTAAATGGACAACAGGCATTTCCTTTGAAGTTTTAGTATCTTTAGCTGATTTGAAAGTGTTTGTGACATCAGGAAATACCTGGCTGTATTTATGAGCAAATATAAGTTGGCCTGTCTTCAGCAGTCCAAAGATAGTTTGTCTGAACTGTTTGGGGACCAGCTGGTACAGAATGTTGAGTGGCACAGGTGTGCCAGGGATATGGTTCAACCAACTCCTCGTTCCTTCCCTAAGTTGCTCCTGAAACTGCACAGGAAATTGAAGCCACTTGGAGAGTCAATAAGCTGGAAGCAATAATTTTATCTAGACCAGTTTAGGAAGTCCTTTATCTGTTCCTGGAGTATGTTTGAGTACCCTACAAAAGCTTTTTCTAGAGGAAAACAATAAAAAAGAAAGAGGAAATTCTTCAGTGTCCTCTTGCTGTAAAATACAGCTGTATTTTACCATAAGACACCACAACTGGGTAAACTGAGGCAAGAGTCAATGGCTTGGTTTTCAAGAGGCTTTAATTCCTACATCTTTCATTGAAATGGGATTGCTAAGTGACAGGAGAGCAAACTGTACCTGTATGGCTATGAGAATACAGCAGCCTCTAGTCTGAGTCTTGTGCTTTTATATTAGTGCCATTATTCATTTCTCTAAGAATTTTACTTACAAACCTTTCATTCTACCATGAAATGCAGCATAAACCCTTACACGGGATTTGCTGCTTTCCAGGTAGTGTGGAATGGGCCACAATCAGCTTCATGCCAATGAAGGAGAGATTGGATTAGCCACTGTAACAGTCCATTATGGAAGCTGTTGTTTTTGGAGTTGGCTGATGTGTTAATAACAATGTTTGTGTATCAAGTTAAATGTCTAAATCTTTTATAAGAAATCTGGTTTTACAAGGTTGAGGACTGAGTAGATACTAAGCATTTCTGAAGTCAGGCCATATACTGTGGTGAAAGAACAAGGATTTTGCAGTCAAAACTATAAATGGTGGGAATAAAAACAAACCCAAATTAAGCTGCGTTCTGTTTTCACATTCTAAAGATGAAAAGCAGTTTATTTATTCAGGCATGGACCCTGTTGTAGACTGGCATTTGCTGTGTTTATATATTGCATATATATTCATTTGTGGGGCCATCTGCTGTCACATCCATAGTACCTGTTTGTACTGACCTGGTGGAGGTATAGTTAAGCTGATGTTGGCTGAATTTTCAAAATTAAAAAAAAAAATTAAAAAAACCCAACAACCCCACAAAGAAATTAATGGCTTGCTCCTGGTGTTTCTTGTGCTGGTAAAAGAGGTGATAGCACAAGTGAAGGCTCTCTTATTTTTTTACACTTTTTTAAGCAAATTAATTATTTCATATGTAAAATCACAAAACTGTCATATTAAACAAGGTGTTACTAAATAATTTTGGATGCTCATTCAAAGTGGAATAATCTATTAGCATTGCAGAAAGGATTCATAATTAACAAGGCTGTAGAGGTAGGCCTGCCTGCTGGGCTGTAAGGAATTGTGGAAATAGACTGTTCCACTGATTGTCATGAAAAGTGATTTTCCCAAGAAATACGGTATAAAATCAGAACCGTGGCAATGTATTGAAACTAGATAATATTTATAAAAGGGGTGAGATTTATTTCTCTAACTGACTTTGATTAATTCAGAGCAGGTCTCTTCTGTACATCGTGTTCCTGTGTTATGTTCCATGAATTATATACTGACAGCTTAAATCTGTCTTCAGTCTGGTGAGACTTCTCTAATTTAGGATCTTCAGTAAATCTGTTTAATTTTTGCTTTTGATGAAGCTGAGATCACTAAGAAATTGGAAGAGGGCAGAACAGAGGCTGATAGTTGGTATGTGGGGACCCAGCTCCTTTCCTCCACTGAGGAAGTCCTTGTGCACTTCATGATGTGGCCAAGATGAGTGGTCTTGGTTTAGGAAATCAAAGACCAAAATTCTTTTTATTATTATTAATAATGATGATAATAATGACAACAACTATATTCTACACTATTTTTATTCAGGAGGTCTCCAGTGTTAGAAAGGGCTATCTTTCATTGTAAAATTATTTTTAAGAAGTTACTTTTTTTGTCTCTAATCTTCAGGGATTTGGGAGTTTCTTTTGTTTACTTTTTAAAAGCTGCCTTAATGAGGTTGTTTTATAGCATAATTTTCAGCTTTTCTTAAATAGCGTTAGCTAGACTATTCTTTTCCAATTTCCTATCTGTTATTGCAGCTTTTTTTTTCTTTTACCAAATTTTAACAGGACTCCATAGCACTGTTATTAGGATGTCACACACAAAAAAAAATGCCAGTGATGTTTTGAGCGTGGGTTTTTCATTGTGTTTATTTTTAAATACATTTCATGAGGCTCCCTGGACAGAATCAAATAAATGAATCCTGCAAACATCTTCATTATGGTGTAGCCAGAAAAGAAAGGAAGCTGAATTAGGACTGTATTCTTAGCATAGTTCATAATAAGCGTTATCTTTATGACAAGCTTAAAGAACATAAATTGCTGAATCCCTAACAAAAAGCATTTGAAACAATTGGCTAATTAGGAAGGGGGGGAGAAAGAGCAATATTTGTTTTCCTTTGCAGTCTAGATAAATAACGCTTAACATGAATACATAACTTATTTTGAATGATCTGTTGTGTCAGTATCTGGCACGTCTTTTTCAGTGGCAACAATTAAGGATACGTGTAAATGGAAATGCAGACTATCTGTCATTGTCCATTTCCTGGTAGTGAAGCATGCAGTCTGCCTCCCAGCAAGATCATTTTGCCAGGATGTGAGTGAGCTGGTCACAAAATGCATAGTTGATTATCTCATCGAAACACACTAATCCTGGCAAAGCTACCCACTATAGAAGACCCATTGTTTGTAATAGGTCAGTTGTTACATGGCTTTCAAACCTGACTTTGGATACACATTTTATATATTTACTTACTGAAGCAAAATGATGTGTCAGAATGAAATCCAAACTTGAGAGAAGATATATTAATCAGGATATTACTGGAAAAGAAAGGAAAATACACTCTCTGCAGAGAGAGGAGCTGAGGCAGTCACAAACACACATTACTTGGCTCAGTACAGGAATAACTGAAATTATATGGCCCAGACTATAGAAGAAATCTGACTGGATGATCTTAACAATGTCTTTGAATATTTAATTGAAGACAGAGTTCAGCCCAGAATGCATTTGAAGAAAACTAATAAACATATGTTATATAGTAATAATGGAATTAGATGATAGAGAAAATATCACATTTGGTATTTCTTAGACTGAAAAAGCTGCATTAGAAATTTGACAGTTTCTTCAGTGCTGCTGTATTGGCAGCAAAGTAGAGGTTTCTAATGAAGTGTTAAAAGCAATATGCACATAATGACTGCTATAATTTTTCTATCTTAGGTCTAAAAACCTGTATAAACCAAATAGTTTTGAAATTAATTATAACTTAAAATTTTATGTTTTCCGTGTAGCTATTAGTGTATAAATGTGAAGGAAAAAATCTTTTTCAATTATAACATGAAAAAATATCAGCTATAAGTTAGAGAATACTGGAAATAGCTATTAAATTTTGGGTTAACTGTAAAGTTGTTTTGTATTATCCCTCCACTACTTTCCAATTTGTAATAGTTCTTCTCCAAGGATTCTTGGAAATTGTAATAGTTTCCTAACTAAATATATTTTATGTGTTTTCATAATTTAGGTTTGTGGTAACTAGAGGATGCTCACAAATAGCTTTCTGAATAATATAAAAATATAAAAAGGGTTAGAGTATATGAAAAATATAGAGGGGTGGAAGGGAGGAAACACATCAGGAGAAAAAACTTTTGTAAAATTCAAACAATATTCTTTAAATTTATGTATTTTTACATAACAAAAATCAGAAATCTGTGGGTTTTTCCTGCTGTTCATGAAGCTCCAATAATCATGACAGGGAGAAGCCAGCTTACAGGACATGGTGTGCAACTTCCTTGCAATGCAAGCTAATAACAAACCTAAAGCTGACCAGGGAGTTTCAGTCCCGAACTGTCTCACCTCGCACACGTGTCTCATGCAAGGCTTTCTCTGGAGGATCTTCCTCTAAGGCTGTCTTGCACCTTTGTCCAAGATCCTTTTCCCTCATGGTTTATTCCAGCTGGCTGTGCTGTGCTGTGCTATGCCAGCAGCATCTGAAGTCTTGCCTAAATTCTGCGTAGCCACATCCTACACAAACCAATGAGAATTTCTAAGGTCTAAAATTAAAGCAAAGCTTATACTTATTAACGCATATCAAGCCAAGGCCCTTCAGAGAAACTGGGACTAGACAATGTCTGCTTCTTAGGAGGATTTGTGCTTTTTTACTGGCACTTTCAGATTTCTTGAAACAGTAAGAAACATGCAACACACTCCATGAATATCCTGAATGTCCTCAGCCCCCAGCTTGCTGTCTGGCCTGAATGGTGCCTGTCCCCATGATGGGAAAAAGTCGTGATTGTCCAGGTCACCTCATGGTGCATGTAACTGTTGGACGCACTTCTGCACAAGGTGCTGGAAATCCCAGCTTCAGGCTCGTAGATGGTGCCTTCACTGCCTGACTTGTTTATGTATGCTCTATTTTGAATAATAAATATTATTTGGATGTAATAAGAGTGATAAACATGCTTATTACTTTTACAGCATCTTTTTCTCGGGATCTCTCTGCACTTTATAAATTCAAATGAATAATCCTCACATTATAAACAACAAAGCAAGAAGCTGATTCCAGATGTCTTGATGTGAACCTCTTAAGAAATTGTAGCTTGGTTTACTGTTGCGTTGTGATGCTGCCTCTCCACATCTCCATGTCCTTTGACACTCGTTGGCTAAACTCAATCAGATCTGAAAGCAGTGTAGCAGTATCAAATATGCATATTCCTGAAAGTTTTGTGAAGGTTGGTGGCAGGAAAAAATACATTCAGACTGATTTAAAAGCTGGGCAGATAGCAAGCTTTCACAGCCTTTTGGCAGTCAGCGCCCAGCCAGTGAACATGCTCTGCTTTCCAGTTGTAGTCATGGCACATCCTCTTTTCTGCCTCTTGGGAATGCCCTTCAGGAGTCTGAGGGAGCCTGGATTACCATTAATGGAAGCCATCTATAAGCAAAATAAAAAATGAAATCTTAAGGAAAAAGAATAAAATGCTCCATGTGCAAGGAAACTACGTAAATTACAGTGTACATGCTGATGCGATGCTGAATACAACGTATGCCAAAATACCTGCTATTTCCAGGAAAGCTGATATTCTACTATGTACTTCCAGTTTAATTGGTAATGCCGCTTTTTCACATACATAAGTATTAATCGATGTAAATTAAAAATTTCTAGTTAAACTCCATTTTTCAATAACCTAATTTTTAATAGGGGTTAAAAAGGAAGAGACTTATTTTTGTAGTAAAATCTTTCTCCCTAAAGTGCCCTTAAAGAGTAAGATACTAACTTGTGAGTAGGAGGCAGTTTTCTCCAAAACATTTTCAGAGTAAAAATTTTTAAAGAAAAATTATATTTTCATTTTTGCAGTTTCATGCTATGTCACCATGTTGCTTCACATTTTCAAACCTGTTCTTTCATAAAACTACCAATGGGGAAAAAAAGAGAAATCCATATTCCTGCTCTTCCTGTCATGATGGAGACCATGAAGGCTTCATTAGGTTGACCTGGGAAGTCAGCAGGAAACATATGGAAAGTAAAGAGAAGTATCTTGTTAATGCTGTTTCAGTAATGAGATGGGCTTGAGCTATAAAGTTTACATGTGGGTTTTCACAGAAGTACATGGGCCTGACTTTGTTTGAAACTGGATACTATGTGAAGAAGCTGTGTTCTCAGGGTATGCGCATTTAATGTGATTTCAACTTCCTATGTTGAAGTGGCTTGATGAGAGTGGAATTAATCTAAAAATCCCTGTTTATGTGATGAAATCTTTTCAAAAAGAAAATTTATTGAAAGGAAAATGTGGCTGTTATTGAGAAATAACATTTATCAATAATCCACAATCAGTCAATCCACATCTCCCAGTCCATCATGATTTTTAAGGAAGACCTTTTATTATCTTCTCATGAGTTGTATAAATAAATTTTGGGGACATGTGAAGCTGTCTTTAAGATGACCTTAATATTATTTAATTTTTCTGGACAATTTAAATGAAAACCAAACCAATATATTGAAAAACAGATTTAAAACTAAAAATTAAAAACTTTCATAGAGTGCAAAGGATATGACTAAAGATGAAGACAACTTGAGGCTGTAAAATCAAGCAGTTTTTATTCTGGTCCTTATTGTGGTATCACGTATGGAAAAGTGCTAGTGAACTTGATAGAAAAGTAAAAAGTAATTAATTTTAAAAAATCAAATGATAGAAAAACATTCAAGGCTTGTCAGACTTTATAGATACAGGACAATTTAAAGTCAATCTGTAATCATGACAAGATTTTTATGTGTCCTTTTCTTTTCAAATTGAAATATGGAAGTCAGTAATGCCATAATGTAGCTAGAGATTCGTTGTGCAAAATGAGGAAAGGAAACAGCAGACTCTTTTTAATAATCCATATAGATTTGGATATGAAAATATATTTTATTAGGGCCTGCCTAATTTTCTCATTCTTAATCTTAACTATGAGGACTTCAGAAGAGAGACCTCCCAGCAGCTATAGGTACAATATTATCTGTGACCAGAGCAAAGGTGCTTTCAGTGGAAGATGGATTAGGCCAGCAGAAATGTGCTGCCGGGTATTTTTTGCTCCAGGTTGGAAGTCTGTTATATAATACCAATTCATGTGTTTGAACAGCCTCAGCAGTAATTTATGTGGTACAGGACTGTGTTCCCCACGCTGTTGTTCTCCAGAGTTACAGTAGTAACTTTGGATAATGTCACATGCTGTGTAAATGCAACAAGATATTACTGTACAAGCAAAGACTCATAAGCATAAAACAGTAACAGCATTATACTCTTTGCTAGTAGAAGAGATTGTGGGTTTGCAGATTTCCCCTAGAGCAGAAGCATTCTGAGTTCCCTGGGTTGCTATTTGTGATTGGCAATATGATGCATTTTCCAGTCAACTTTGTGATTAAAGATGTCAAAAAGTATGTGTAGATAAGCAGACTACTTTTGAAAGGTGAGTTGATTCCTACTTTCCTGATTATGGAATGTCTACTGATTCTGAAATGTATCTGGAAAGACCTGCAAAACCCAAATTAGCTAAAGGAGAGTGGAAATAATGCTGATTTCTGGAGAAGGTCCTTCTCACCCCCCCAGTTTGGCATGTAGTTCTTTAAAATCTTAGAATCATGGAGTCATTTAGGTTGGGAAAGTCTCTGGTAAAATAACTCTTTTGTGAAGGTTATTCTTAGTATGAAATTATTTCCAGGAGAAAAACTTTCTGGCCAGCTGTCAGCACAAAACCTATTTCAAAATAAGTATTAGAGCTCTCCAAAATGTTCTGCATGATTCTCTTCTGTCATCTGTATAACAGTCCATTACATTTAGTTGAGGGGTGTTATAAAAGCAGTTATTTTCTGTTTAATTTATATCAAGTTCAGTTCACTGATTAGTGGAAACAGAATGTCTTTTGATAAAATGATACTTGAAATAAGCACTGCTAAACAGATTTATATGTTTTATAGTCTTATAGGAAAAGAAACAGAACCATATTCGCATCCAAGGTTCTAAAGCGTTTTATGCTGATAGATTCAGTGATGTTCTGTCTTCATGGCTTTGCAGCCAGTGTATTAGTTGGATCCTAAATATCAGGAGAAAATTTTCAAGGCAAAAGTTCTGCAGATTGTCCTTTTTTGGAGCTGAAGTTTCTGGTCTGGCATTGACTGACCACACCTATAGTCCTGGTACTAGGATGCAATCCTCTGCTGCAGGAATTAATGTCTGGAATTTCTGAATGCAAGATCTGTATATGAAGAAATGTTCCTATTTGTTTGGGGTTTTTTTTTCCTTTTTCTTCTTCACTGTGTGAAGCATATTGTTGCTAGAATAACAATCCTGCATCTATTCCTGGGAATGGTTAGGGCACAGCCAAACCACGGTGTACGCATTTAGGGCTGTGTAGTTGTACAGTAGCTTTTATGGGAGATCAATGAGGCTAAAAGCTATTCCTATGAGAAACATTATCTACTTTGCTGCTTATGCTGAATATAAGACACCAGCTTGTTCTGGCTGCAGCAGCACCAGTAAATGCTTTCTGGCTCTCTGCTGCTTGAACATCTGGTCTAACCTGTGAATTATACTGCTTGGCCACGCTCTGTTATCTAACCCCTGGGGCACTAATTCTCCCTGTGTCTCCCGAGGAAGATGATGTATTTCATGAGACCAGGGGAAGCGGCAGTAGATCACTGCAGTAATGAGAAAAGGCAGGTTGGTGAGCAGTGCTTTTCCAGCTGCTCTGGAGCAACAGGAAGTATCTGTGTGAAGCAGTCCATACACATTGACCGAAGCCATGAAACCTTAAACTGGAAGAAAAGAATTTGCAGTTATGCCATTGAAGATACAATATGTTTCTTGTTCTACTAAATAGTGTTATTGCTGTTAACTGTACCCTGAGTGCATGGTAACTGTATACTGCCTATGGTAATTGCTGGGGGTTATTGACAGCCTGAAAGGAGAACAGAATTTTTTTTAAAAATTCTAACCTATTTTATCAGCAAGCTGCTTGATTGAGAAGGCTTGGTGACTTCTTCAGAAGGGTTTGAGATAATGCAGGATATACCAATATCATAGGCAGAAGCCTCATATATGACATCAACTAACTAATAACAGCTCAGATTTGAATAGAAGTTAATTGTACTTAATAGAGAAGTTAAGATGTATGGCTAAAAATGAGAGAGAAATTCTATTGAACTCTGTGGATGAGGGAGAGAAAAAAATACAGATATGCTGAGGTACAAAGAAATGGGATGCTGAGACTTGCTTTGGGCTTCCTCCAGTAAGCCAAAGGACCTTAAAAGCCTTTCACAGAGAAGGGACCCACCATGCAGAAAAGTACACATGGAAAGCAGGGAAAGAGACTTAATGTGCTCATGCCAGTTGTCTGTCACCCTGAGTTTGTCTGACTGTAGCTGTACAGACAAAAAAAAAGAGAGAATATTGGTACCTTTTATGGCAGTAATGATCTTGCAACGGCATTGAGAGCGAATGCTCCTGCAACGTGCTGTAAATCTGGAATTTCTGTTCAGACTCGTGTTCCAGGTCAAAGTTCTCAAGAGTCTGATTTTACTGTTATTTGGCATTAAACTTCTTTTACATTTATTTTTTCTACATACTTAAGTAGTTGGATATGTGTGCTGTAAATTAAGAAATCCTTAATTTGTCAAATCTGTGGGGGTCTGCATGTGTATCAGTGTGTGTATATCAGAGAATATTTAATGGGTCTATAATTGAATCTAAGTAGTAGCAGACTTTTAAAAATATTCCTTAGTGTTTCTATACTAATGGGATAAATGTCATATTTTAACTATTGCTCTGTATCAAATCTATTATGCACAGTATTCAATAATTCCCCAAATCTTGATTTACCCAACTGAAAGTGACCCTGGGCATAAATTCTAAGCTGAGGAAGGCTCTGATTCCTTGATCTTTGGCACTCTTTTGTTGAAACAGAACATGGTGTCTTAAATCAGCAGAATAATTTAGGAATGGTAGATACTGAAACAACTAATTTTTCTTTCCTGTAATCTGCATAGACTTCAAAATGCCTACAAAGCACAAAGTGCCAGTTCATATAATTTGTTGGCAAGGATAAAAAGAAGAAAGGAAATGATTTCCTAAGCGTGTGAATCAGCCCAGCTTTAACAGATATTTTTCTGTCATGTGCAGCCTGAGGGCTTATGCCTATCTGAGCTTTATTTGACAATTACCACTTGCCAGCATAATTAAATGATAATTTATAAATACTGAGAGAGCATTATGGGGAAGAGCAAATAGGTGCTTATCAGGACATTGAATAAACTTGATCTGCCTCACTGGCAATTTTCATCTCTTATCTAGGTTGTTAACTGGTCTCCTTTTTTTTTTTTCTCCCCTGTTTTGTTTTGTTTAGGTTTGATAGCTGTTAGATTGATTATATCTACCTGCCTATATTTCTTTTTTTTTTTTCGTATTCCTGGCATTATTTTTTCTCCTACTGCTTTTGCCATCAATATTTTGTAAAATAGCAAATAGTAAAGTGCACATCATGGGTATGTGTGCTAGTGTAAGAATGAAAAGAAAATCTGCACAATACATGTTTTTTAGAGTTTTCATTATGTTCCTGATGTAAATCTCCTGCTTTTGTTTATTTGTGTGTGTATGTAATGCTTTTGAGTAAGAGGAAGGCTCTACTGTTACAGTCAGTGGTGGATGATAAAAGCTGTCTCCATGGCCCTTCTTGGATAAAAATTAAACTAAACAGGCATCACCAAAATTCTGTCATGCTCATGCTGGATATAAAAAAAAATTTCAAGCAAAGGTTTCTAAAGGTTTGAGGTCTTTCGTGCTGTCTGTGTTTCATTTCAAGGTTCTTGAGCCATTACAAACAGTAGTGTCATTTCACACAGAACTGTGTTGGAATATGGGTAGAAACACAGATTGGTGGCGGGAGATCTAGACAAGGAAGTGCAAGAAAAATCCTTTATTTGAATGGAAACAAATGGGTTGAATGGCAAAAAATTGAATTTCCATGCCTTTTGAAAAGCAGGTACAAGGAAGAGAAGGGGGTGGGGAAAGCAAGACATATTAGTGGGTCACTAGGAGATTGAGTTTTTGAGCCATCACGAAATTAAATAATTTCAGGAACTTCTGATTGGAGTTACAGTCGTTTGAGTGAACAGTTAAGCCACCCTTGTACCAAAGAATGAAAAAATAAAGGGCTTCTATGTTTAAGATTGTCAATTTCTTAAATTATTCAGCATTTACCGCTTATAAATAGTAATTATTTGCTTTTTCCCCTCCAGAGCTGAAAATCATCTTTCATATTCAAATATTTAAATATACTGTGCTGTAGTTGGGGAGCAAAAATTCCTAACGTCAGAACAGATTTTTGTACAAGGAATAATTTGAAAGTGGGGGATTAGTTTCCACCTTTTGAAACACAGTGCTTTCTGTAATCTTCAAACATTATTTAGGATAATGGAAGCCATCATCCTGCTTCTCAAATGTTAGCACTTCCATTAGAATTTGCTGCTACCTCTTATTTTTTTATATTAAAATACAAGGCTTAAAAGGTATTATCTTACTAAAGGAGGGCAATTGTAGAGATGATTTGATTGAATAAAGGAAAAAGCTGTACAGGCCTTTTAAGATCAAGGATGTATTGATGGAAAGCTATCATTAGAGACAATTAATGTTCTCCAAGGGAAGAAATTGATTATGGACAGAGATGGACCCTAAGGAGCAGATATGTCTTAATGCTCCAGGGCCTTAAGGATTATACATTCCATTCACAGCATCTGTATTTTAACCCTTTATGAGGGCTGGAGTAGGATCTAACACTTAAGAAAACTTTCAGAGTTTAACAGGGGGAGTCTGTGTGTTTGCTGCCTGACTGACACATGCTACTCCTTTAAGCTTTTTTTTTTTGTGGGTGTCATTTTGGCTGATAAAGTGTCAGACTTCATATATGTAATATGTAGTTTTGGATCATTTTAAGCTGGAGGAACATAGACCTGGTGTAGAAGGAAACTAGACATGAAGTAAAAATTTTCAACATTGCAGTGCTTTGGAAAGTGTATTCTGTGACTGAGAAGACCTTTTATTGTCTGAGGGTCACTCCTAAAGAGACTTTTTTTGGTAGTTCTTTTAAAAAAATTGTTTAAATTGTGTTCTAGTGTGGACTTGAGTTAGAGCTCTACGTCTGGATTCAGAAACCAAGTATTGCTATTCTGAGTTTGAGGAAAAATACTGATTAAGCAGTCCCAGAATTGTTGCTCTGAGTTGCAGAGCCAATTCACAGATGGGCTATTTTATCGTGTTCTTTGGCTTACTTCTCAACGAAGGCAAATATTTGGCATATTTGCTCAAGGTTTTTTTTTTTAACTGGCTAAAATACGAATGCCTAGAACTGAGCAGCACAATATTTTCCCAGCACCTCTGAAAGCTCAGCCCAATTGCAGCATATTGCAGCTGTGCTGTGCCAAAATGATTCCTGCCACATCTTCTCCTCTTTACCAGAGCTGGGGGCGTTTGTGCCTTCCCTTCCTGGAGCAGGCACGTTCCTGCCTGTGCTGTTCCACACTCCAGCAGACCCATGGGGAGAGGAAGTAACAGTCGTTTGGTTTGTCTTCAATGCTGTGAACTCACTGGTCTTCCCTTCAGACTTCTTTTTTTGTTATCCTCAAGTAAGGAAGTCTAATCTTATCAAAAGGTTGAAATTTTGCAGAGAAAGCAAGGAAAAATGCTTTTTTCATCTCAAGATTTCAAACTAGCTTAGAACTAAAGTACTGTGGCTAAAACCTGCATCATATTTGTAACACAGGCTGGGAAATTACATTTTTCTATAGCTCTGATTTTTTTTTATAATATATTTTGGTGTGTGGTACTTTGATCACTCATAAAATAGTATTACTTGCTTTTAATATACTCCATCACATCTTTTTTGATATGCGGTTAATCAGATTTATTTTTTAGAGAGATTTCTAATTGATTTTGTGATATAACTTTATTTCAGCTGACCAAAGTAATTCTGGCACACTGTACTGAACATTCATATAAAAAAACTTGATAAATTGTACTGGAATACACCTTTTTGCCCCAACTTGTGTATATGTGTAGATTGTTGATAGTGTGCTGCCCTGAAGAGCAGTGTATAGATTTCAGTGAATAATAGTGTGATATGTTAAACAGCCAAAAATAATGATACTATAATTAATAGGGTAAGTCTTACTTTTATTCAGATAAATAGGTGAGTCCTACTGTATGACAGAATGTATAGGAAGCGCTTCTTTGGAGACCAAGTGTAACACGCTTGGCAGGACTAAGGAGATTAAAATAAGAGACAGAAATAAACAAAAAGAGAGCTCAGAAATACAAGTGAGGAGACCCAGGGGGGAAAGGGTGATTCCACGGAGAATCAGTGCTTATTCTGCATGCTGATACTTCCAAAAATTGTTTAATATCATAAAACTACTATTTGGAGGACGGAATCCTTTCTCTCCCCCTTCCACACCCCCATGCTTTTCTTTCTGTGCATCATTAAGAAAATACCCAAATCATGGGACAGAGAGAAAATGAAGATGTAAGTGAATTAAATACACTGGGCAGAATCGGCTTTCACCTGTTTTGGTTTGTTTTTTTTTTTCTCCAAGCTGTGAGCACTCTTTAATTACAAGGTTAAAAAAGAAAAAAAAAATCCCACACATTTAAGACTGGTAACATATGTTGTTGTCAGCATGTATTTAGCACCTGCAGAAACGAACATGGAAAATGTGACAGCCCATAGGTAGAACACCCACTATGCTGGCTGGAGGGACTGTCAACAAATTTTACTTTGTTAATTTTTTCTTATTTTCAAAAAAATCCAAGGAAAAAAAGCCTAATAGCAGAGGTGTTCTGAGCGCCATAGAAGGAGGATGTAATGGGGAAGAGGCAGTAACCCTTTCTAGTGAAAGCCATTGCCCACACTAATATGACTGAAAAACATTGTCTTTGTTATTACAAATTAAAATCACAAGGCTAAATCCTACAAGCATTTATTAGTAAATTTGTAAGGAGTGTTGTCACTGTGGCCCTGCTTACATTCCTGTTTCCTTCTGCACATCTTTCCTCTTTTAAGCCCCTTTTCTTCTTTGTTTCTATTTCTCATTTTAATCTTCTTGCACAATCCAAGCACGTTATCGAGATTACACAGTGAGGAGGCAAGCACTGGGGTGAGGCTTTGTGGGATCGGGTCCCTGGCTATTATGATCCTATTGCTTCTCCAGAGAAGTGCAGCTCCTGCAAGGGGCACGGATGTTTCTCCTGTGTGGATTTGCCAGCAGGTGTTGCTGTGTAACTTGTCACCCACCCTGCTCAGATGGTGAAAGCTCATTCTCCCAAGCTATGATACCAGCTGTCCTGTAACCTCTTGGACTATTCTTCTAATAAAGTCCCTCAAATATGACTATAGATGCACCAAGTGTCAGAGAAGAAATGTAGGCTTGTTTGAACTTTAATTTTTAATTTATCCACACAACTGTGATATCTTTATTCAGGCTGAAACTGAACACGGTTTTGGTGGAGGGGAAGTAATAAAAAGGATTGTTGAAATAATGTTGTACAGCATCTGTTCTAATGATATTTCTACTGATAATTGGTTTTACATGTATTACAGCAATGTTCAGAGATTCTCATCTCTTCACTGATTTGATGCTTATTCTATAAGATATCTATACCTGTATAGGGAACAAGAGTCTCCAGTCCAAATGATTGCAGTTAAGAATGAAATCTTGCACCAAGTCAAATGCACACACGTTTTCTTAGAAGTACTGGGGTTAAATTGATGATATCAAAAAATTCTCTTTGGCAATACCTTCAATTGCACAATTCCCGTGCAAACATCCATGTAACCTGTGGGCTCTACCTCAGCTTTGTGTCAGCAGGACCATCTGTCCAAACGGCACGGCTTGTTCAGCCTTCCTGCCTGGTCTCTGCCTGGATTGCCAAAAAGGAATTCACTTGTATTCACTGGTCATTTTTGGTGGATATTTGTACACTAGACTGAGAATGAGGACATCAACTTGGGTGGTTGAACTATCACCATAATTTATTGTGTTTTACCTTAATTTATAAGCATTCCGTCAGTGAGTATTTAAAAATACACCAAACAAACTATACGGCTGTTTGTGTGACTCTGCACGTGATGTCAGGAGTTTTCTGCCAGTATCTGTTTTGGTGATGTTTGGTTTTGACTTACTAAAATGTCTTGCACTCATGTTGGTGCAGACACAGGACAAATAAATAGTTATAATCTATATAGTTAGATAGAGGCAAAGAGAAACCTTTTCCTCCTTTGTGTAGGAGGTGGAGTCAGAGCCTGTGGGTGTTCCCTCGATGTGGTGCTTTTCAAGAGAGCCAAGGGTTTTCTTTTCCCCTTCACAGTGTTTTCCCTGGACTTTGGTGCTAGGGCACCTCAGTCCTGATGGATAACTGAGTCCTACTTACTCTTGAGACTCAATCTGGTATTGGTGTGTTTCTGAAAGATCTTGGAAGCAGCTGGAGTCTCCTCAGGGTCTCATACGAAGGAAGCTCTGAGCTGTGTGTTACAGAGCTGTGTGGTGCCTGGAGTGAGCTCATAGCTGGCACAATGAAGCAGATGTTGTCACCTCCAGGATGGAAGCTGAGATGCCAGTGGCTCATGGGACTGTGCTGTCCCTGATACAAATCCAGCCAGACAGGAGTGAGGAAGCCTCTTGGCGTTTCGTTTGATGAGTTGTCCAACTGTTCTGTGCAAGCTCTAGGTGAGGGATAGAATTGAAATTTTGTCGGCTTTTCTCTTTCTCAGACCTGTTCTTCATCCTTAATTCCAAGTGCATATTCTTCTTAAAGAAGTTAATTGCTTTGGAGAGTGACTTCCAGCTGGAAAGATAAATTGGACTTTTTTATTCCTTCCTCTGTTACTAGTATATATTGTAGTGTAACATACCAAATTCAGGACAAAAGAGCAGCTCTGGCAACTCTAATGCTCCAAAGCTCTTCTAGAAGAAAAGTAGAGACTTAAAAAATTGAATTGAACTTACAGTGCTGAAAAAACCCTGCACTAGTGAATCCATAAAAGCTGTGTTGTTTATTAGTGTTGACAATTTGGGTAATACAGAGCTAATATGTAAGGCATTACTTTAGAGAGAAACTGGAGCAAGTTTATGGAAGCTTTTTGCTGTAGTGTTAACTTTAACTCCAGTCTGACTCATACCTACCCAGGAAGTGCAGAAAATGTTACTAATGAATATGGAATACATAAGGTCATATTTCATATATTCAAAATAGTCTGAGTGCACAGAGTGTTTTGCTACCACAGAGATAGGCAGGATGGCTGCAGCTGCCTGAGGGGCTGCAGCACTCCCCAAGCCGGAGGTGTGCCAGCTTAAACTCTATAAAAAAGGAAAATATATTAAACAGTCTACCATGAGCAGTGGAAAACATAAACTAAAACCTGTCACTGCCCTTGGGAGCAGCTGTGGGGCGTGGAGCTGAAGCGAGGAGGAACCAGGGGCTGTGTTGGGGAGAGGCACGTGCACCCTTGCGGTTGGGGCAGCCCCCAGAAAGGCACCTCGGAGCGGAGCGGAGGTCAGGCAGTGCTCTGCAGGGCTCCCAGAGGGGCTATCAGTGTAACGAGGATCTGTTTGCAGTAATCGGTGGCAGCGTTGACAGAATGTTCCAAACCATCTGCTCGAGGGGATGGCGTTAACTCTATCAAATCCTCGTGTTTTAAGAACGCTGATCTCCGGACTCAGGAGGATTGGTGACAGGGAGTTCTTGCCAGGCCTGCATTAGGCTGCCTTCATCTCATCACCAAATACACTAATGCCCCCTAGACAAGATGCTAAATATGTGTGAAATTAGAGAAGCAGAATTATGGAATGGAGGAATAAAACACGGAAAATTTCCTACTTTCTGTTGGTGTTTATTTTTAGTTAAAATAGGGATATTTTCTTCACTGTGCAAACATTTGAAAAAAATCGATCATCATTCGCTACAGAGACAAAGAGAATGCTGTGTTTTACCTCTCCTGATAAAGTGACTGAAATATACATACAGGCCTTTTAGTAACCCCATTGCCTCTCTGAGTTTAGAAGAAGTTTCTAGCTTTGGGAAAATTGTCTCATTTTTAGCAAATACTGAGCTGGTTAGCAGCTTTACACAGAATATGCTAATAGTTTTAACAGCACGTTAAGAAAGAGCTGATATGTTGCCCTGAGTGTTAAGGGCACAGAACATTACCTTGAAAATGAATGAAATGAATCAGTGCAAGGTTTCAGGAGATATGCAAAGTATTTTAATCATTATAGAGAAGGGATCTTGCATACAAGGTTACTCCCGAGGATTAGGGTTAGCCTAGTGATACTAATGTGCTTTGGCTTCTTGTGTTGCCAGTGGGGAGAGGCTGAGTGGCTTCTCCAGGACAACTCTAGAAGAGCACAACTTTTGTCTTTTCCCACAGCAAGTGTGTGTAGGAGATCAGGCTTTGTGGATGCCTTCCTCCTCCTAGGGATGTGAGACATACCCTTGACATCTCTAGAAGTACTCCTGTCATCTCTGTAGTATTGGGGGACACAGACTGTGTTTGGTTTACGTGGCAAGCATGGGGAGAGGGTGCAGCCCCTGGGAGCAGAGGTCAGGAGCTTCCCCCAGCTCCAGCTGACTTCAAAATGGACTCATGGCAGGTCAAAGCGAAGTCCATCCAGGATACTGAGAGTGCCTCTGCAAAAATGCATTTAAGAAGGGGTAACAAACACTGCCCAAGAGCTGAGAGAGAGGAGGAGCACAGACAGATGAGACTAACCTCCACATATGTAGCGTATTTCTGAACGTGCTGGGTCAGCATATGGTCCTGCTCCACACAGTCCAGCATCGTGTGCCCAGTGGCGCTTTGCAGCATATGGGAAAAGAATATAAGGTGAGGTATACGTGACTTTTTCCATGATATTCACCTTTGGGTGACAAGAGGTTTAGGCACTGTGTCCAGACTGTTGTATTTAATAGCAGGCACCTCTCATGGTTGCATCAAGTCACTTTTCCTTTTTGGAGATCAGATTTTATTTGTGGAGATTAGTTGTAAAATTTGATTAGTTAGATTGATAACCTACATTCTTTGTGTGTTTACAAGCTGCTGCCTGGTATTTTCATAAAAAGCGCATTTGCTTTTTTGTGCTGTGAGAAACAGTGACTAATTGTGCCAAGACACTAATAGATCCCTCCTCCCTAAGATTCGTGACCATACTGACCTCAGTGAGGCCAAGATGTTCCAGAGAGAAGCTGCTTTATGTTTGTTCATCTACGTTGCTGTTCTCCATGCTGCCATCCATATCCCCTGTGAAGGTTGGTCAAGATGTGGGTATATATGAGTGTCATGAGGTAGAATAATTGTATTCTCTTATGTTTATTTGCTGATGACTACTAATATTATTTCCCTTTCTACTGGCCATCGAGCTCTGAATTGAAAACTAGAATACAATTCAGCAATTTCGTGTTTCAGTTTCTTTGGATCTCTTGGTTGAACTGTGTCATTTTAGAAACTTGCTACTCTTCGTTTTAGTAGTTTCTCCTAAAATTCCTTCTTCCAACACTGGTTCTGACTTTAAGCAGGAAAGCAGCTAATAATGGGGTTGGTATTGGCTTAACAGACACGTCTTCCAGAGGCAGTATTTCCTCATTTTTATGGGATCAGATTACTGGAAAACAGAGTTGTTCTCGGTTTTGTTTGTTTGTTTTTCTGAGAATGTAACAGTTTCACTCATAAGTTTCTCCAGTAGTGATAGAATTAGAAATTTGAAATGGCTACTGGTTTAAGTTCTGAAAATATTTTAGAGAATTCCAAAGCTATTTTAGCATCATTTTCCTTAATTTTCTAAGGTTTTTGCCCTAAGGTATAGCTCTATGGCAGCTGCAGAATTTCAGGTTTGAAGGTGCATGGTCCATGTACCAGTAAATGTCCAAATGCATGTAGTGATGATGTGAGGGAGAACCTCTACAATTTTTTCCAAATGCTCATTGGGTGCACCAATGCCTTTATAGTTATTTAGCATCTTGAAAACTATTTTAACAACTCTGAGCACTGTGGGATATTCCAGAGTACAGTACACAAAATAATGAGGCATATTGCAAAATTAGTAAATAACTAAAATTTTCTCCCTGGCCCCACTGGTAGATAAATTTAGATTCTTTTGGGGTCTAAGTCTGTGAGACTTTTGAATTCTGTTTGTTATCATGACCTGCTATAGATCTAAGAAAATACTACTGTTCTTTCTTTTCCATTCTTGTGAAAATGGTTAATCTAAAATGTTCTATCATTGCTGGAGTGCATGGGGTGTATGTAGCAGGTCTTTTATCGTTTTAGAGACAGAGGATAGGGGAGGTGCTGACACCTAGAAAAAAAAATAGGTGAACTCGTGGGTTATACTACCTGAATTCAGTGATACTGATGTGCTAAACATCTCTTGTGGCATGCAAATTGTCATTCCAGCATGTTGCGATCAAGTATGTCAGAATAAGACTTGTTATTATCTTTTGAACATGTTTTTTCTCCTGATCTGAAAAAAGAAAAAATAGTGACAAGTAGGAAATTCAATGTCATTTATTTTGTTGGGGTTTTTTATTTGGGAGGAGACAATAAAAGAGAGGGAGAGTTGTGTGTTTTAGTGAGGGAAGTGCTTGAGGGCTTTTGCTTGTCCCTTTAGTGCATCTCATCTCCTGCCCTTGCGTCAGTGAATGCAGTCCCTTGTAGCTCATTTTTTCAGCTGCTTCAGTGAGTGCACACATCATATTTCATCTCCTGTGACTGCTTCATTGAGTTCCCTCAGTTTGTCTCTTGTGTTAATCTTCCACCCTGCTCTGCCCATCCCTTCAGCTCAGTGATGTACAGAGGAAGGGATTCTTGCAGCTGTGAATGAGACTTCTGCAGTGATATATGTAATATTTGCACTTGTTAATTATTATTTCATTTTGATTTTATATTAAAAGTAAAGGTAGGTGTTTTTCCACTGTCCAGTTGAGCACCCTACCCATTCAACTTAAATTGCACCCTCTCCTCACCTCTGTGAGAAAATTAGGAAAATTTAAAATTAGAAATACTTGGACTGGAGGCTAAACATTTTTCTATCTTTTCAAAAAGTTTTTTATGGAAATATAGACAATGAAAAGAGCAATTACATGCACAGCATGTCAAGTAACTACTATTATGGGTGTAGACAGTTGAGACAGTACTTGAAAGAATTCTGGTAGTAAATGTTCTGAAATTTAAGTAATCATCTTTTGCTGTTTTGTTTTTCAAGATTTAAATATTGTCTGGTATAGTAAAATGCATTTGTTAACAGTGCTGATTACAGATTAGTGAATACTTGAATTACTTTTCAATGAATGTCTGCTTTGACTTTATTTCTATGCTTTTCATGTTAACAAATAAATTTTCCTTGCCCAATTCCTTGAAAAAATATGGAGTTTAATTTAAAAAAAAAATAGATGTCTAGATGAAAACTCATTAGATACTCACATTGAAAACTTCTATGTGGAGGGAACAAGGACAAACTGACCATCAAAGTCACACACTTTTCAAATTTTAAACATAGCAAACAGAATAAAAGTCTTTCTATGAAAATTGTTTTGTAGCAGAGCCAGAAGTGATCAAAACATTAAAGGAATTAACCACTTGGGTTTGTTTCTTATTGAAATACAAATGTAGTGGTTTTTATCTGACTAAAATATGTTTGAAGAAGTTTTTCATTGAAGTTGTGTTTTAGAAATATTGTCTTAGTCACCTTATATTTATAAATCTACATGTACTTTGTATTTTAATGATGTGAAGTGTTAAACTTGATGCCCTTCTTGATTTGTCATCTTAATTTCTATAGTCTGCCGAACTTGCAGTGAAAATATGCAAATAATTTTACTATATGGAGATCCTGCTTTCCTATCACACTCCATTTGAGATTTCTAAATTCTCATTGTTTTACAATGCTGTTTGTGAAAACAATTCTACAAATCTGAAATTCCCCCCTAGATTTTAGGACCTTGAGTTAAACCTTAAATACCCACCAGATTTACCAAGATAAATGTTGATGTCCCCTGTGAAATGTGTTGAATTTAGTTCTGATTCTGTTGATAATTGGATATTGGGCAAAACCATGGTGGAAACAGAGAACCAAAATGATTAATAGCACAAGTCCCACAGGGTTTGTATAAAATTTGTCACAGTAAAAATTGTCAATCTTTCAAAGTACGTTAAAGTTTTAAGTACTTTAGTGTGATGGCTTTCTATGTTTGTAAGTTATTGTTTAAGACTTATTTATATTTTCAGTGCAAGGAGATCTGTATTTTCTTGGGAGGATTTTTAGATAGGAGTAATTTCTTTGAGTTAGTTGAAATGATGATTTTGAGAAGCAGATTACTTACAGAGCCAACACGTTGACACACTATCAACCACTTAAAAAAAAAAGACTAATAAGGTTAATTGTCATATGAACCCTCCTCTGTAGTCTGCAATCTGTAGGCTTTGATTGTTTCTCTGGGGGAAACTCTGCCCAGATGGCATTTTCCTCAAGGCCCTGACCCACAAGAGGCCTGTGGAGATGGAGAACAAGGTGCATCTCCACAGACTAATTAATTTACTATTATAGCACCTGTTCCAGAATAGATAGGGCTGGAAAGGAAAACAGTCCCTGGGCACAGTGGTAGGCTCACTGGTAAATGGATTTGAGCTGATTATATTAAGCTGATGCTTTGATCATCTAAAGGCGTTAAAATGGAAATATGTTTTTGCTGGCTGTTGGCCTCCATGTGAGTGCAGTTTGTATTATAAGCGAGCAGTAAGGAAAAAGCTAGTTTGGACTCAAGCAAAGAGCTTTTTAAAAGTGCACAGCAAAACTGCACTCCCCCACCTTTCAAATTCAGGAATATTAACACACAGAAGCATTTGAAGCATCTCCTTAGATATTTCAGTATTTGTTCATATTCCAAGCCATCAGTATGAAACCCTAGAAGCTCACCCATTTCCTGTCATCAGTAGGGTGTTAGTACATATTCTTACCCCTGATTAAAACATGTTTGGGGTCTTTAAGGAATTGAATTATATTTGTAGGAAATAGAAGTAGCCTCTTCAGTAAAATTTTGGCAAACGGTGCAATTGAATGTTGATCGAATGCTAACAGGCAATGGCAAATCCTTGTGTAAACATTGCTGGGTAGTAAGTGGATTTACAATGTGTTAATCTGTACTCACTTTCACTTTATTGCCATTTGGATTCCCAGAAGGATTAGCTGTAATTTTATTGGCCCTATGAGGCTATATTGCCATTTCCCTTTTCAAATCAACTCAGTGATTTTTTTTTCCATTTTATTTATTTAACAAGCATGGATCCTATAAGCTGTAGGGTAAAATTAATTGACCCTTGCCATTATAAGGTTAAAACTGTGTGTAATTAAGCTTCTGCTAAATAATACTTTCTTTAAAGCAGCAGCACAATTACAACAAGCTACATCAAAACTAACCAGCATCTATAGTATGAATGCAGAAGGCAGAAGTGTCTTCTCTATCAAAATTATAGAAAGATTTTCAAATGCATACTTTATTTTAAAAGCAAATATACAAGATGATTGTATAATCAGTACATTTATCTGTGTTATTATAAACATGATAACATTTTTAAGCAACCCACTGGCTAAGGAGCAGTACATAAACAGGATTCTAGATTCCGTGTAATTTCTTTTAACAGTAACGTGGCATTCCAATCCCTCATGGACCAATAAAATTCAGTGCAACTTTTGGGTGTAACTTCTTCAAGAAAAGTTGTCTCCTAAAGCAGTTGATGTTGTTTGTAACAAATAGCAGAATGAAAGTGGAGAATCATAATACAATAGATTCATTTAGAACGAAGGGTAGTGTACAGCAAGATTTTCATCAAGCAAGATTAAAGCTATTTCCCATATGGTTTCATTTTGCAATTTTTTTTTGCGCCTTTGAGCCACAAGATACTACAAGAGAGAAAAATATTATAACTTCAAATAGGGATATTAAAATGCCTAATTACTGTGCAAAGAAAGAATCTGTTATATTTGGAGACTGATTTCTGAGATAAAAGTGCTCCCAAAGATCACTGAAATGACAACAAAATTGCTTCCTGTACCTGTTGATGTGATTAACTTTGTACAGATGGAGCTCCAGCAGATGCATGGATTTGTGAATTCATCACTTTTAACTAACCTAAAACCTCCCTAAAACCTTGTTCCGTTCTTTTTTCCTTCCCTCCTTCCTCGATTTTTAAATCTTCTTTTAAAACACATTGCATCTCCTCAGAAAAAGAGCAGTGTCTCTTTCTCCATCTGATTCATCAGATACTCTAAAAAAAGGGGACACTGATCCATACTTACTTTCTCTTTGCTGCAGAAGGCTTCCAAGCCCCATTCCACTTCAGATTTTGGCATGTTGTTTCTGCTGTTGGCTGTTGCCTCATTTCTTCTTTTTGCTGATCAGCAGTGTCTTCTGAGCAGCTCCTCAATGGGCAAAGGAAAGGAATGTCCCTGTCAGTGTGAAACATTCGTGCTACACTTTTGGGCTCCTAAAAATAGCAGGAGATTAAGCTGCTTTTTTAAAACCCAGAAGTAGACTCTTGAGATCATCAATCATCCAAAGAAACAGGGAGATTTTATCGGATACATGAAGCTTGGAACAAGCCACTCGAGAGACTGCCAGAACATTAAACCATAGAAAACTAGAAATAGGCATAAACTCCAGACTAGAGGCTTTCCTCTGTTATGATGAAAATTATTCACAGAGAACTTGAAGTTTCTCTTTGCACAAAGAGAAGGAATTTTTTAATCTGAAGTCTGCACAGCTACAAGTATACCTAAGAAAAAACAGTTTCAGAAAGCGGAAACAAACAAAATGAAGAGAATGCCCAAGGCAGAATGACTGTGAGAGACTTGGCAAATAAAGAAACATCTGTTGAATGCAAGGCATCTGTTTGTAGGCTGGGTTTTTCCAAGCCACTTATTAACTGCTGCAGTTGTGAAATCGGCAGGTATTAGTTAGGTTGTTAGTATTCTTTTTTTCTTTTTTAAATTCAACTTCTGCCATTTGATTAAAACAAGAAGTGACAAGTGACTGAGAGCAGAGCACTTGTTATGAAGATTTCCAGTGGATTGTTTTAAAGGTGCTGAAGCAAAATGTCAGTTAAATTTACTCACAACTGTGATGTTCACAGCCTTTTGTGCCATTATGTACAACGCAAGAAAGTACTTTCAAAACTATCCAATAATATTCATAAATAGCATTTTTCATTTCATATGGTGTGCAGCCTTAGTATAGAAGAAGCAATTTTTCTGAAAATGATGAGGAGCTAGGAAACTGGGCATGTGGGAGATACTAATCTATCAGGATTTTAAAAAAAAACCTGGATGCTGCTTGTTTTAGTTACAGGTGCACTGAGAGAATAATGCAGAGGAACAGCATTTGTAGCCACTGCATCTCTCCAGCCGGTAGACTTAGTGCCTGTTTGTTTATTACAGTGGGTGACTCTCAATCACCTCAGCGAGGTGGGAATATTTCAAAGTTCAAATTGATCAATATTAAGACTCAGTTATTCTCTGAAGAGTACAAGGCCAAACTCTTTGAATCACAATAGTTAAAATTACAGTGATTGTTTCAAACTGATATTTGGGAGGCTGTTTGCAGCTTCCTATTAACACAAATGTACTGATTAAGAAACTCTGTTAAAAATGGGTTGATATTCATCCACTATTCTATCACACACACGGTTTAAAATGCACAACACTGGCTGGCATTGTTGGTTTGTTTTTTTCCTGATTTGTGTACGAGATGAGTAGTAGTATAACAATGTACTGTAACTGGTGGTACTCTGGTTTGATGTTTATTGAACAATTACCATAATTTCTGCTGATTAAAAGCACTACTCAAACTTTTTTAAAAGCAGGAATTTTGTTGTTTTATTTTGTTTTATTTTTTTACATATGAACTTGATGGTGTAGAAGGGCCAGTTTATTTGAAGACTGGGATTCATGGTCAGAAACAGACATGGCCACCGAGCAGAGGCAAGTGTGGATTGCCAGCCCAAAGACCTTAATATAAGGAAAATATCCATCTATTGTCTGGTTACCACTAGAAGTTCAGTTTGCTGGCTGGCAATGTGGGTTGCTACCAAGTGAATCAAAAAACTAAATTTGTCCATAACAGCTTTGGATAGCAGTGTGAAGAGCTGCAAAATCATGGGAAAGCTGCTTAGAAATATATTTTTATCAGTGTTAGAAAGGAAGAAAGGAGCTGGACAAGCAGGGGTATAACACATGTTTGTCAGCACCGGTGAAGGAAAACCAACCAGACTGCCCTGAGGAGCAGATAGATGTGGGAGAAGTTTCTCGCTCCCATTTACACTGATGGCACAGAGAGCAAGCTGCAGTCTTTGGGTGTAGGCGTACACAAACGTACCACCTGTGAAATGCTACCAATAACAAGTTCAGTTGTTAAGCAGGAGCAAATTGTTGGCATCTCTCCAGTTCTGCTTAATGAGAATTGTGTAAAAGTTTATTTCATTCCCTGAAACAGAACCAAGACAGTTGAGTTTTGTACAGTTCTATTAATAATATGGTGAGTGTCGAATGTAAAATATCTTCTGAGGAGTATGAGCTATGGGAATTACATTAATCTCCTGAACTGGAACTGTAGAGGCTTAGCTTAAATCAAGGGCATCCAAATTTTGCCCAACTGAGGGCTGTGTTGGCACCTTGTCTGGAGATTGAGGGTTGAATCTCATTGATTATTGCCGACCTCCTCTCTAACACAGAGCTGCAGCTCATGCAGATAAGCTCAAAATTGGAGAGTAAAACATTCCTGGTACCTGCACTAGAGTTTGGGGGGAGGGTTTATATTATAATAACTATGTATACAGTGGAAGGTACTGCTTTTCCTTTTTTTCACCCCTCAGTAGTGTCTGTGTGCACTGATTTCAGAACAAACTAGCTTGAAATGTAAAATTCAAATTGGTTTCTTTCCATTTAGTGTGTCAACAGTAATAGTCTGTATACGAACATGAGGTGATCTGACCTAACCTGTGTCTGTCATTTCACTTACAGAGCACACTTCAAATTATGAAGATTTGGTTTCTAGTGGCCAACTCTGACAATGCATAAAGTATCATGTAACAAGCAACCAATAACAAATTAACAGAAAAGTTTGCTTTAATTTTAGGCATTGCATAAAGTAGGTTTCTTTTTTCCCTTCTTGGTGGCCACCTGTAGCAGTAATATCACACAAGCTCATCTTGCAATTGCAGGATACTGGTGCACGTATTGAACTTTGCTCCAGAACTTCTGTATTGAACCTGAAAGCTCACAAAGAAATGTTCATTTAAACAGGAGTGTAATTTTCTTCCTGGCTCTTTTCATAAGAATGTTTTCCTGTCATTCCACATTCACCTACTGAGGGCTGTAAAATCGTGATTTGAACAATGTGTGAACTGTCCCATATTCAAATAAGAACAGCTGAAGTAGCAGACTCAGACTGTAGGACAACAGGAAGAGGGTTGGGAACATCTCTCATATCATCATGTCTACCATAAATTATCAGAAAACTTTCTTAGGGATGAATTTCTAAGTATAAAGCTTTTAGAGCGTCTGGTAATTTGCTTGGTTTCACGCACACATTTCACTCGTGGTTCCTATACCAGTGCACATCATGTCTCGGATTACACCTGTTGAACACATTAGTAAATAACTTTGTTTTATTTAGAACAGTAATTTGGATTTTTCAGGATTCTAGGAACAATTTTACTGCACGTAATTACAAAGCACGTTCTGGTCAAATACTGAAACATGGGTATATGGGTGTTTGATGAATTTACCACTCTGCCTCTTGCATTTGTTACTGGTTATTTTCAATGATAAACCTAAAATGTTGTATCTTTTGCATTAAATGAAAAATATATTTACAATAAATATTACACTGAGGCTTAGAATCTAAATAGATGGGGCATTCATTGAAGTAATTCCACGGACAATAACTTTTTATTTCTACAAGATTCTCCTCTTGCTTTTTGGTAGGTGTAAAGACAAGGAGGTGCATATCAAACAGCCATGTAAGATAAAGGGATGATTTGAAAGGAGGGGTTGGGAAACGTGTTTTATTTCAAATAGAAGAAAGTAGCTTTATGTGCAGGTGGATTGCAGAAGGGTTCCCTCTTCTGAAGCCCATCTGGGAAGTTAGTTTAGCTCTATTGATGTTTAAGACTCTTTCTTTCATCACAACCACATGCCAAGACAATAAGTAATTGAACTGCGTGTTTTGCCTTTTTAAAAAGGTGTAATCTCCTTCTGAAGTGTAGAGAGAGATGTTTTGCAGGATTTTTCTCATTTATCTCTCACTGCACCACGCAGGCGGGGTTTCGAGCCTAGGCTGCAGTATCTCTTTACCATCTCTTTTTGATGAACACCTGCTTCTGATGTACAAATGTGTATCTGCTGAGATGCAAAATTGAAATAATTTTAACAGTATAAGAATAATTAGGAATCTTTTTTAAAGGTCCACCTGTTCAAAATACTGGTTTATTTCTACATTGCATAACATAAGCACACGTTTAGCAATTATGATTGCATAGGCATTATTTTTCTGTATTTTAACCTAAAAATGAAATTATTTGTAATTACAAAGAAATCAGAAGTTAGATTCCAATTTGTGTATTCTCTGAAAGCTATTAAAAGACTAAATACTCTCTTTTACAATGAGATGTCTATTCCATGTTTCAAAATTTAGAATGTGGAAACAGATACGGGTGTAACTTTTTTCATTTTTTTTGAGCTAAAGCCATTTCATTTATACGATCAGCAGGCATCTCTTTCATAAATGTTCGTCATTAAAAAAGTGAATAGTATAGAGTTTTGGAATTATTTGAAAAACATAGCTATGCATGGTCTACCTTAAAAGCAGAAACAATAACTGGAACCTTTAAATGTATTAGATTTTAAATATGGATCATTCATTCATTAACCTAGAGCTTAAAATGGAAATAATTATATTTTGACAATAAATGGAATCAAAAATTCTAATAATTCGCTTCCTCTGATTTACTGTATTGTTATATAAAGAAAAATTGAACAAGTCTTAAAAATTTAAATTTTAAATTAAAAAATATTCATACATAAATGTAAAAATACACCTCTTAGTTCTTAAGTTAGGTCACCTCATTATAGACTTGTATCCCTTCATCAGTTGGGAGACATTTTGAAGTCTGGTTAAAGACTGTTGTGAGTGATTTATTAGCATCAAGATGGAGGAAATATTTACAATTTCTATGTAATTCTTAAAGTCCATTACCTGTTAATATAATAGACTTGTATTTCTTAATTTCAGTGAGAACCGAAGTATATATAAAGTAGAGAAGCAACAATTTTTCACTAGGTAATACCCCTTTTAAAATGCACCAAGTAAACAAAATACTATAAATGTAGGGAAGGGTGGACATCTCAAATATCTAGGTTTATTCTCACTAGTGCTGATTCTAATTCATTGAGGTTATTAGAGAGCAACATTCACAGACAAGTAGAACTAGCTGTTGATTCTTAAATAAATTCTGTGTCTTTCATATTTTAGTGAAATTATATAACTCAACTGAAAAGATTTCCCTCTAATTTCTACTCCTATCTCAAGTCCTTTCCCTGCTATTGATCTCATATAACCATTTATAGAAGGTTATTCCACTGTTTCGGTGAACAATGGAATAAAACTCACTCTAAACTGTAATGAACCATATGAATGATCGTTAAGAATTTAGGGTTTGCAAGTTGCTGTTGTAGCACCTTGCTTTCATCTGCTTCAAGCTTGCAAAACTGCAGCCATTTAAGAAATATTGCTCAACTGGTTTCTGCTCAGGTCTAAAATGTTTTATGGTTTATTTGAAAGTTGAAATAAAATTTTTCTGGGGATTTTGTAGAGGAAGGAAATAGACAAAAAATAGTTTTTGACTTTTCTCCATGTCAAGGGAAATGTAATACCAAAAATTGATTTTGACGGGGTTATAAAGGAGTAGGCTGAAGCATGGGCACAATCATCTGTAAAGGGACACTTTGGCTTAACTTGAGGAAATATTTTTTCCTTATTTAAATCTCAAAGATTAGTGTTTTCTGTATCCTAAGATTTTTGTAAGAGTTTTATTAAGTACTTTGAAAGTTAAAATAAATTTCTCCTCATGTGAGGCACTAAACCCTTTCTTATTTTGACACATATTTTTCATCCATGTGTTCTTCAGTTTCACCACTTCTTTTTTTCCTAAAAATCTCTGGTTATGAAAAGTTATTTATGTCAAACTAATGAACCATACTTAAACTGACTGCACTCTGAGTCATACCTGACACATCTGTCACTCAAGGTGCCACAGCAAGCCAAGAGTTGCAGGACCTGGGTGAACACGTGCCAGTGGCAAAGGCTACCAAGAGACGTGATGTTATGGAGGCTGGGACAGGGACGTTACTGATGTAAAGAAAATTTACTGCCTCCATCTTCATACCTTGAATGTCTTCCAGTTGTTTATGTGGCACAAGAGCATTGAAATAAGAAGTATAGTACAGGTATAGTCCTGAAAGGAGAAGTACCAAACTGAGAGAGATGAGTTAAAATTGAAAAAAGGGCAGCAGTTTCAGTGACACTTAGATATTTTTGCAGATTTAGCTATTACACTGAGGTATTTGCACGTTAAAAAGATTGAAGTATTTTAAAAATACATATGATTTTTTTTTTAATTATTGGATTATCTTTTAAATTTGTTTTAACACAGTTTAAGAATCTCAAATTTGAAGCAAACTCTATGATATACAATCAAATATAAATATTTTGTTTACTTAATAATGTTAAAAGAGTGAAAAACAATTGCATTTCCAGAAAGGTGGAAAATAAGTTATTTGTCCAGCTCATGATACAAGTATTGTAGAGTAGATGAAAATTATCAAACTGATGAAAAAAAATTTGGATACAATTATAATGTTCTACAGAAACATGCAGAAAAGCAAGAGACTTTTTTTTTTTAATGTGCCTGTATTCCTTGGTTCATGCAATTCTAAATGTTTTAAGCTTTCATTTTAAAATGAATTTCTGGGGTTTTGCCTATTGCAGTGATACAGATGTCACAGTGCAGACAGACACCCTGTCATGTTGAATTTAGTCTTGCGGAAAGGTGTCTCCAGACAAACAATAACAGCAGCAAAAGTGGGACTGCCATGTTCCTACATCACGTCCTCTACAATGAGCACTTCACAGTCTACTTGCAACCATTTACAGTCAAACCTAATTAAACACAAGCACGTTTTTCTTTCTGCTAAAAGCAAACAACCCATGTATAATGGTTATATTGTTAACTTTAATAAAAAGCTACAAACTGTGAAGGATGAGATTCTAACAGCAAGGTTAAGTCAGTGATGTATGTACACAGAGTTTTGGATTCAGTGTGTTGTTTAACAGTTCAGTTAGAAAATAGGAAAACAGTGTTTGCTTTCTAGGGTTTTTCTTTCACCTTTCTCCATCTTTTTCCTATTTTATACTCGCGTGATGCAATGAATGATATGTTCTTTCCTTAGAAATCCAACTTATTGGTTAAAACTGAGTATATGTGTGTACCTTAACATGTGTGAGTATAAAGAATTTTGTGGAAAGAAATTAATTGAACACTGAAACATTTTGAAATACTGATTTTTTTTTTTTTTGAACATATGAAGAAAAGTTTCAGAAAGCTTGGAAGTGATGCATAACTTCAAACAACAATTTGGGAGGGGATGGGAGTGGAGTCCTAAACACTTGCAGTTTAAACATTTGTATGGTAAAGGCAAGATATAAACACAAAGCAAACTTGATTGTTAATGCTGAGGAGACTTTGATTTGGTGCTTATCAATCATAGCCATATATTTGTTACTTGCGTAAGGCTGCATGAAATAAATACTTGGATGAAGACAATGTTTTAATTGAGTGCAAGTCTCACTCACCGTGGTCAAAATCCCAAGTGAATATTGGCCTGGTTGTTTTTAGGGTCTTCCCTTCTGTAACTTGTTCTGTACTTTCTCTCCACCTACTTCTGATCATTAAATAGCAGCATTTATTCTACTGAATGCTCAGTCTAGGATGGATTTTGCTTCGTCCTGATTTTTTCCAGATTGCTGAAAATCAACTCGTATATTGATGCATGGAGAGATGCCAGTTCAGGGTTGCTTTAGGTGTAAGAGTACCTCTCTTTGCTGTGGTTCTATGTGAAGAAATTTCACACAATACTTTCCTCGTTAAAGATTTATGAAAATCATTCAAATAAGGGAGTATTTACATCTAACTGAAACATTTCCTTTCTTACTTCTAGACCACTTTCAGTTTGGAACATGGATTGACTAGTGAAAGCAATTTTCTATTTAAGTGAGCCTTTATATTTATTTTGCTGTACACAATATCCCCTTTATTTTTTTACATGAATGCCATGGAAATTCATTTTTTTAACCTTTCTAAATCTTTGAATAGCATCGCCATCCTGTTTTGTTTAATTCAGACATATAGTAGAACATGCCAGCCCCCAGTGATATGTGTTATTCCAAGTGTACAAGTTAGTGATTCCTGTAAACAGCAAAATAACTGCCTATATTTGTCTTGCTTTTCTCTAATCCTTCCACCCTGATTGTCTTGTCATCAGACATACCAATAAAATAGACACTAATTTACCAGACCAGGGTAATTAAGGTAATCTTCACTTTCTAACCCATGTGAAAATGCAAGGCCCAGCTTCACTAACGTGTTGTGTTAGGCTGTAGTTTCTCTGAACAGATGGTTTTGGGACAGTTTTAAGAAGTGTCAGGGTGATCAGAAAGCTCACAATGGCTACTAAAAGCTAAAACTTCATTATCAGAAACCTGAAACCTGTTACAAGAATTATTAGTATTTTTATTATATCGGTGTCTGAAGCTCTAGCTATTAGTCCAGACCCTTTTTATTATAACGTACAAATACAGAAGAAAAAGATAGACCCTGACCTGAAGAACTTATAGTCAAAGTAGAATCATGAACAGACGGAGAATGGGGGTGTCAAAAGTCTTTCATTAGAGTGATTGAGAAAAATGATGCATTTGGGGAGGTGTCAAAGGGGAGGCATTAAGAGATATTAGAGATACCAGTTGGAGTTAGAAGAATGGTTTAAAGTAGGGAGAAAAAGGCAACCTTGAACTTATTTCTCAGAAAAGCTTTTATAGTAAACCTTTGAGTACTGTGAAATTCAGTGGACACCAAGTCTATCCAGTTGAACTAAGGACACTGTCTTTCAAAGGAGTCATCTGCTCATTATTCTTTGTGGAGTTGTTTTTGAGAAGAACAAGGTTTCAGAGTGGATAAAAATTTTCATTTTTTTCACTAACATAACAAAATATAAATATATATATATGAAAGATCTCTATGCTTTCAGCTAGCTCAGATATTCTGTTTAGAATTTTCTGTTTGCTAGAGGTACCTTGTGCAAATGCTGGGGAATCCTGGTTTGGATTTTTAGTTTTTTATATTGATTCATAGAACACTCTTGTAGTGCATCGTTTATAACCCTGCGGGTTTCAGTGCTTTTGATGATACTGAAGAGGCGTTCAGGTGAGAAGGGATAGATTCTGTCAGTGGGTGATTGGAAGGAGCCTAGTTGCTTTTTTGAGTTATAAAATTCACATCCATCAAGAAAACACATATAAATCTTAAAAGAAAATCTACTTTTTCATATACCTTTAGGAAACTGTTATATTGTCGATTATCACATATTATCAAAGATGGTCATACTGTCAGTTGTCTCACAGCTTTGGTAATTGTCAGTGGCTTAATGACAGAGTACTTCAGACACCTGTGTCTGTCATGTGGGAGGCTGGAGGTGCCTCCAGGAGGCTCGCCTGAACTTTTGTCTGCTCTTCCTGATTCTTTCAATATACTTTTGCTGAGTCCCAGCCCTTACTTCAACTGGATCTCTTATGCTGTTGGGTTCTCACAGTGAACAAGGATTACAAGGGAAATAATAGGGGAAAAAATCCCTGAAAATTAAATAGAATATTGTATTTGTTGTCCCTTGTTGGTGATCAGAACCTAAGTTAACCAAACATTTTGCCCAAATGCTTTTCATAGATCTTGTTTTTTATATATACCTTTGTAAATTTGTTTTTAACTGAGGTTTTGCTTCTTTACCTGCTTCTAGCAGAAAAAAAGATAAGGAACATCAAAACTTAGTTATACATCTTCTTTTACCATTTTGTTGCTCAGTGGAACTTTGCCTGTCTTCCACATAGAGTCTTTTCTCTGGAGACTGAAAGAAAAGGTTGCAATTGGTTTCCCCTATCTGGGTTCAAGCAACCTTGTTTTACGGGTCACAGATTTGTTAATCTCAGTGTGACAGGTCAAAAGGAACAAAGAGTGGGTGTTCAGCCTGGGATTTCAGCAGGCTACTTGCTTTAAACTTTAAAAAATATTAAGTAGTCTAGTAAATTTTATTTCTGCATCTGTTTAAAAAAGCCATGTAGAAAAAGTGGGAAAAGTGCAGATGACTTTGTAGGTTATAAATGATGACAATACTTGGTTGATTTCCCCCTGCCCTGCCCAAACAGAACATCGACTCTCAGCAAAATGAAATATACTGCAGAAAATAGCAACTTTCTAGAAAAATGGTTTAAACCCTGTCAGTTATTTTCAGTTTTTCAGTTAAAATTGCCTTTTTTTTTTTCTGGAAGCATGAGGAAAATAATTGTCCAGTTCTGCCAACACTTGTATGCTCTTTAATAGTGGAAAAAGATGGGCTGCAGTGAGAGGCAGAATAGGACAGTAATTCATGCTGTGAAGGACAATTAAGGAGGAACCTGTGCCAGATGCATAATCAGTTACTGAGTGAGGTGAAAGGCCAGGAGAAGATCTCCAGCAGAGAGGCCACCAGCGGTATGAGGGAGTCCAAAAGAAGTCCTCTTTGCATAGAGATAGGTTGCATAGCTTGAGATAATCTGTCAGAAACCCATCACAGATGAGGATATGCCAAAGGAGGTGGCCTTTGGTAAAATGAAAGAGGAAATGGAGGTGCAGAAGAACACCATAAATATTATCCCCTTTCTGCAGTGGAATGAAGAGGGGTATTCCCAGCACCTGGCAGCTCCAGACAACCAAGTCTGGAGTCTTTGGTTTGTAAGTCAGGAGAAACAGAGAGTAGGCTCAGCCAGTCCAGTGCCTGCAAATGCACAGAGAATAGAAGGTGCTGTGACAGACTGTTACTGATTTTATTCCACTGAATACCATCTTGTTTTGTAACCAAACCATCTGTTACTTGGGCAACGATAATGAAAGACCTTCTTGACTTAAGACTGAGTACTTACTAAATAAAATTTGGTGAGCTGGCTCTGTATTAGCAGAAAAAATATAATAAAGCAGGGAATTAACTTGCTTAGTTTGATTTTATTTCTGAGATAGTCACTGCAGTTTGTATTAAGTCTTAGCAGGATCAAAAAGCATTTTATAACTGAGGCTGTACAAAAATTTTCCTACTATGAAAATTTGCTTGAATGAACAAGATTATTCAGTATGTGAGTTCCTATCTGTAATATACTGACAGGTATCTTTATTACTGGAACAGGCTAAATGTTTTCTACGAGTTAAAAGTATGAAAACTACCCAGATTTCTGGTAAATACTGTCAGAAAATAATTACACATCACATTGTGTGGTACAGTACTTAAACACTTCTGTTTGCTGGGATCATATTCAAAGTGATTTGAAAGATTAAATCTAATTTTTAAAACTTTCTAGAATAAAATGTGTGGATGCAAGCACTCCTGCTTTGAGACTGCAGGATGATATGTGAACTATTTATTCAGTTCCATTTTTTCCAAGTGCCCAGTAAAATTTTGAATTCTTCTTATTCTGATTATTTGAACATATATAAGACAAAACACCCCAACCATGTGATGTCTAACTTTCTTTCAAACCTCTATTGCCTGAAAATAGTGAGTCAAATTACAGAAGCTATGTTTAAACATCTCTAATGCTGAAATGCAGACCTGGAACTACTTGAATTGTCACAGGGATTCCTCCTGGCTTTTTACACATTACACATCCTGGGTAGAGCACATGGTCTACTTGTAAGTGAACTTTCTGGAATCCCAGAATAATCTGGGCTATTGTACTACTGTGCTTGGAACAGTGCATCTTCTGGGTGCTGCTGAGACTTAAATATTAACAATAATGATATTTTGCAGCCTGAGTAGCTTGAGCTCATCTTGAAGTGTAAGCTGAAACAAGGTCAGAAAGATCCAAAGACACAGTAGGATATGGCAGATTTTGGTCACAATATTGTGGGAAACAATTCCAGTTTAAACAAAACAAAGCAAAACAAATCCTCTAAAGCTAGAGAAATAATCATTAACTCCTTTGTGATACAGGGTTTCTTTGGTTCAGAAGATATCTTTTTCTATTTTCCCCGCCTTAGGGTTTCAAGAGGGCACAAATACACATGGTACTTGCTCTGCCACCTTAAACTTTGACTGAGGGAGGCAAGGGAAATGCTTAGAGCAGAGTCATGGGGAGGGCAAGGTTTTAAATAAAAATTGCATTGCAACACAATGCAACTCTTCAGGAGTATGTATCCTGTACAATACAATCCCTGTCCCTGAAATCTTCAAGGTGACCTCCCACTTGTGTTGGAAAAAAGTCTTTGGGAGGGACCACCCGGATAGGAACTGGAGCTCTAAGTGTTGCCTTGTAGGTCTAGTAGAGTTCAGGAATGTCCCTGTTTAAATTGCTTTGTATTTTTTGTTTTAATTGTTCTCTCAGCTCTGAATGAAAAAATGAACAATAATAGAGCTGTGTGAGATTGAAATATATGAATCCATAATAATTTCCCTCGGCTTTCAGGAAAGCTAAAGAGTAAATATCAAACCGCTCAGAATTAGTGGTCTCTAAGTCTTCTGTCTCTTCTGACCCATTTTAATTCTAGTCATACATTGTAGGTGCCACATTGCTACAAAGCAGCATTTAAAGTGATCTGAGAGCTATTGTGGTGGTTTTGGGTCATCAACTCAAGAGAGCTACTTTTAGGCCAGCAATTGTTCGTTCTCCCTTTCTGTCTCCTAATTTGCTTTCATTTTTGCACTTATTTTAGTGTCTTTTGTACAGTAAGTTTGCTCAAGGTTTATAACTAGTTATCTTCTTCTTTGTTCTCATTATTTCAAACAAATAAAAATTAATAACACAACACTAAACAAAAATAAACAAATTCTGTTGTGAAAGTAACCCAGGAAAACTTTTTTGCCTGTTCAGGTTATAATAGAAATTATCATTTTAATCCCATTAATGATAAATCTAATATAGTGCTTTATGGTAATTTTTGGTGGATAAGTTAATAACAACAGTGAACAAATTAAATTTAAACATTTTCTGCAGTCACACTAAAGACAGACTTCCTGTTACAGTTTATGGCATTTTCTGAGCAAACAGACTAAGGACAAATGTGCCTGTTGAAATCTAAGCTCTCTTCTGAAAATGTGTTAGCGTTGGCATCTCCTCAGTTTAAATACTGTGCATTCTGCTCTACTTTCTGCATTTCAAGAAAGTCAGATTCTCTTTCCCTCCACCTTCAGTGCAGTCTCTTTAATTTTTTCCAATAATATTGCAGTACTCAGTACTCATTTTAAAGATAGATAGATTTTTTTTTTCTCATAAAGAACAACATTGTGGGGTAAAAAAACCCGCTGGATGTGATTTCAAAAAATGTCAAAATATGTCAAACGCAGAAACCACTCAAGGGTTTCATTAACTGAAGCTTTGGTGATAAGTGTCATCTTGTCAGAGACCCACCCATCTCTCCCAATACATTACCAAATGTACTAATTTCCTTGCTGAGCTTGATGTTTATTGTATAGCTGAAATTGAAAATGGTCGGTAATGGAGTGAGCTTCAATCCAAGACCAATTCTGAATCTAAATTACTTGCTTCATTCAATAGCATTGACAGAGGAGAGCTTTGTGCACCTTGTACCTAATCAACCCTTACTGTGACCCTAAATTCAGCAGTCTTCAGAGATTAATAATAAAATCCTCAGTTCAAACAAGTATTTGCCCTGAACAAGTTGCCCATTTCTTATGCTGAAAATGAAAGAATGTGACATTTTTTAAAGCTCTGTATGTTGTGGACCATCACTAATTTTTGATCTTTGGCCTAAGGAGGCAAATTTATGAATAGAAATCCCATTTAGACCTGGGATATGTGTTCTTAAACAAAACATCTTTTTTGAAGGAATGATTTTAATTTTATTCTGTTGTAAAATAGAAATTAAGTAACATCTATTTACATGTGTGAAATAAGTGCCAGAAGGTATTTTTGTCCAAACCCAAGTATACTTCTGTAGACAAATAATTAAAACTAATACACTAAGAAAAGTATATGTAAATTCACTTTAATTGTTTTATAGTTTATAAATCCTTTTTAAGCAATTGATTTACCCATAATCAGAAGTTTTCACTGGGTTACACCAGCCCTCATGCTTTTGTATCTTGGACTTTGCTTTATCTATCCCCCAGATGGTACAGGTCATTGTAGAGAGCACTTGGTTGCTAATTTGGAATCTGAATTGAAGTATTTTGAGACAAAAGGAGACAGTTGGCTCCACTGGAATAACAGGAAAAAGTCCTGACCGGAAAAGGAAAACTGTGATCCAAACTGATGGGGCAGAATGAAATTTCCTTTTGTTTAGCAACATCCAGTTTCAGTGCAGGAAACCATAACATGGTCTTTAGGAGCTGGAAAATGCAAGCTGCAGGCAGCCTAGGAAGCAAAGTTTTCTGCCTGGTCTAGGTGAAATTCCAGAGTATGAGGGGAGGAAGAGCCGGGTGATGTTGCAGTGGAGTTACCATGCTGCTTTCCTTCAGTAGAGGGCAGGAGCGAGGTGTGTGACACAGCCATCCGTATTTGGCTGCTGACCCGGTAGAGGAAAAGTGAAATTTGAGACTTTAACTGCTCCAGATGTAGGTATTTGCTTGCAGCAGCTGGTGGATTTGCCAGTGAAGCTGTATAGAAGGACATGGTTCAGTTTGCCTTCTGCCGAATCCTTTATTTTTCCCAGCAAGTGTTTCCCAGCCGTGGGTTTGTTGGTGGCCCTTGGCCACGATGTCCATCCTGCAGCCACAGGCCCTGCCCATCGCCTTGGAGTGGTGAGTTGGAGTGAGCAGCTGAGTTATGACCCACAGTCCCAACTGCTTTGGAGATCAGAAAGAGCTACTTGCTCATGTGTCACGAACCCAGTGAACAATATTAAATGAATTAATAAATGCAATAATAAAAAATAGTAATATATTGTAGCTGAAACTAGTTAGCATACTTGGGATGTGCTAAAATTCTTTTACACTACAGTTGATGAGAGAGAATTCTGTAAATGTTTCAGATAAGCAAATGTATGTGTATACAGAAGTTCCTCTAATAACCTGGAGTAATTTCTGAGAAAGCATCAGCTCTTGCATCATTTCTGCTCACACTTATGTGCATAACTAATGTGGTTATTGATTTAGGACACTAAACTGCACTCTATCCTGGATGTTTATTGGCTGAAAAAAGGAGATGTGTAATTATTCTTCTTTCCTACAAACCAATTCTAATAGAAAACCACTTTCTTTCTATACTTGGAGGACTGTTGAGTATTTAGTGAATTTTTTTTTTAAGAAATTATAACTAATCTACCTTATCTTGTCATGCACTGGAATCCCCTGAACTCTCATCTTTTTTTTTTCTCCAGGATTATTGTTGCCTTTTTCATTTCCTTGATTCCTAGAGCTCTTTTGAGTATAAGAATCTATAAGCTGGTGACACAGCTGAACTCATTTTGTAATAAACCTCCCATGTATTTTTTCCATATTTTAATGAGATATTACTTCTTCATTAATATATTAACATTTTACTAACCATAACTCGAGTACCATGTGATTATTGCTTGCTTGCTTAGTAACAAATTACTTTATCTGACAAACACTTCAAGTGCTTTTTTGGCCTGTGGTTGGTGGAAAGGCAGTTGGCCGTGGGCTTTTTTCTCTTATCTAAGGCAGATATGGTTTGAGGCTTAATTTAGCATCTATCCAGTGCTTTGAGAGTTTGTAATTCCAGCTAATCTGTGTATGTGTGTTTGGACACAGACGCTGGGGTTTTGTTCATCTCAGCAATAGCTATAGGGTGAGCTTGTAGCTCCAAGTCAGCTCCTGGGGAAAACACAAATGTGGGTACGGACATAAATGTACATCCTGTTATGTGGTACTTGACTGAACTGAGATTCACTTTCTTGTGAGCAGCTCCTTTGTGCTTATTCCTTGCATTGTCATGTTTCACTTGTGGGACAATTTCTTTGAAGGTCTTCCCAGAAGTAAACTTTTCCCTCTATTTCAGTTTGTTTTGGAGAAAGTCAGTGGTGTTTTCATCAAGTTGCAATGAGAGCACCTTTGAACTGGGTCCTAAATATCATTTCCAGTGTTACTGCATCCATTTACCGTTTTGGATTTTCTCAGCTGTTTGATTTCAATCACTCATGAAGTTTGTAGGAGAAGATGCATCTTATGAAAGCAGGATCTCTGATGGCTGCTGGACACATCCATGTGAAGTCTGAGCCATGCAGAATTCATTTGAAGCACTTTTCTCACAGGTGAAGCGCTTCACAGCTGGGTGTTCCCAAAATATTCTGCAGTAAAGGAAAAATAGTTGCAAGATCTTTTGGGAATAGTCTTCAGGGCTGTTGATTCTTATACCAGTTTCACTGACGACAGTTGATTCTCCAACCGTGATACATTAGCAAATAACCCAAGGACTGATGAAGAGAGAGCAGAAGATTTTGAATTATCTTTTGGGTAACAGGATTAATTTCTTTTATGTGGGTACTAGCCAGAACTTCCAGTCTTTCTACTCTGAGAGTGGTCTGGCTCTAGGATTTTTGTTAGATGTATTCCTTGTCTTTGGAGCAGTTTGAAAAACTATGACTTGGTTTTACTGATTCTCATTCCAGTGTAATTATGGATCCTCTTATGGCCCTATGTAGCCAAAGTATTGGTGCTTATTGAGCCTCAGCTGACATGTGGCCAAGGAATAATCGGATCTTGCTCTGCTTGGGAGTGCAGTTACTGTGCACCCTCCTCACTGGCTTAGTTCTGCTTTTTCAGCAGTTGGCTGCCTCCTTACATGAATCTTAACACTTGCACTTCATGGTTTCAGTGTTGGAAGCTTTCCGGCAATAGTCCACGTGTGTTTGATTCTGGTCAGACAAGTCTACTCTATCATAGGAACCAAGGAATTCTGTAGTTGAGTGTACTAAATGCTTTTCTCTCTTGAAGAATTTTTCCCATTTTTGTGGCTTTTTTGCTAGACCTGAAGAATGGAAAATTTTCTTCTGAAATTAATTTTCGTCTCGTTCAGTCTTTTATTGAAAGATGCTGCTTTTTTCCGTATGATTTCGCTGAGAGTTTTATTGAACTCGAATGTGATCTTTGGTCCCAGGTGGAGATCTGTTCTTCTGTGGGAACTCAGGCTTTTCGAGGATTAGAACTTTGCCAGGAGGATGGGTCAGACCCTTAAGGATAATTCTCTTTATGCATGTATTTTCCTAATAGACCCAGCCTTACCCAGGTCTCTGAATTTTGTGTAAGACGCTTGTAGGATAAACAAGCCACATACAATACAAAGTCTTCCATTGAAGTGTTCTATATATCATTTTACAGGCTGTAAGAGGTGGCAGTAATAGAACTAATTTTCATGCTGTCTAACCAGCAAACCACTACAGATTTTGCTAGCCAATAATTGATTGTGCAATCAATTATTCATCTGAGCTGAAGATATAGCTGGCTAATAGATGCTGAAGTCAATTTTCCAGCATTAAGCTGATAACAAAAATGGTTATCAGTTAACATACATTAGGAGACACAAGCACTGAGCTAGATACATCAAACTCACAACAAATTTAAAGAGACTGAAAAGCTTGCAAGATTTACTAATGTTTCTTTTCCCTGAGTGTTATGTGATTATCGAAAGTTAAAAAGGTATATTTGGGTTAATAAATCCTAGATTCTTTAATTATTTACCCTTAATTCTTAGCTTCATGGGCTGGAGATTTATCATTTGGGCATTTTAGCTGCATATCTCCTGAGTGACATGAGGATTTCAAGATATGGGCAATGCTACTGCAATGGTGGGCAGGTGTGATGGGACTGCATAAAGGCTTTAAGGAAACCTGAAATCTAGGAAAAAAATCCTTGTTTGGTGAACCTTGTTTTGACTTATCTCTTGCTCTTTTTTTTGTATTTCCAAATGAACTGATTTTATTCTCGTAACTTTTATATATATTTCAGTTTTTAGCTATTATTTCTTATCCCATGCTATTATACCAAAAAGTGAAGTAGAAGAGAATGAGCACACAACAAGCATATCTCATTAAAGTTCTGAGTTTAATTGGAAGGTCTATGTGCTCCCTATTCACTGCAACAAGCAGTGAGTCATCCTGAGAGTTTCTGGCTACTGATAAAACCCAGTGGTTATCAGTGGTTAGCCCCGCTTATCAGTTTTGGTAAATGGTTCACTTCCAACCTTAAATCTCCCTGCCTATGGATTTGTGTTCAGTCTTGACACATGCAAAACAATGAAGCTGTTGGAAGAGGATAAGGGCAGAGCTAAAAAGCAACCAAATCAGAGCAGAGCTTCAGCTGTACTTGCAAACTACAGAGGGGTGCTGGGAGGGTTAAAAGTCCAGAAAGACCAGCAGAAGCTGTTTTTATTACAGAAATGCCGATGTCCAAACTGTAGTTGGAGCCTGATTATGCTACCCCTGGTAGAAACAGAGAAGAGAGGTCCCCACCCCCAAAGAATTTATAGTGTCAATAGGCACTCAAATAAGAGAAAGAGAACAGAGGAGGGGATTTGTCAAAATCACTCTGGAGGTGAGTGGCAGAGCTGGGATAAAATTGGGAATCACAATGCAAAGCTTATTCTGTAATCAATATTGGTTTTCTTAACTGATCAGGTGAATATAATAAATTTAATCAGCTCTGCGCCTTGACATGTCAGGGCTCCCTATGCGCATTATCAAGAACACCAGATAGGTAATGCTGGCAATGCTAAAGTGCTGTTGCCTAAAGTTAAAGGTGCTTCTTAAGGAGATGGCTGCTCAGTTCCCTTAGACTTTGTCAGCTTTCCCTGCTTCTCATTTTCAGATGAATTAAAAATATTTTTATTAGATTCTAGGAGGGCCTTTTGGATCTTACCCTAAAATAAATTGAGACAAAGTTACAAGTCACTCTGTTACTGGAGGTAATATTATTTACTCTTCCAGGCAGGAAGACACAAAGAGGATTTAACCTTGTGCCTTGGATTTTTCTTGCTTTTTTTCCTCTCTGTTGGACCCCTAGTAGTGATTGAACACATTTATTTCTGAGGCTTAAAATGAAAATTTCCTGAATAAATAGAAACAGCAGCAGCTACATTTTGTGGCATTTATGGATATTTACAGCTGTTTGGTTAATAGTGGTGTTTACAGGTACTGTCAGACACTTTTCTTATTAGAAAACCTGAATACTTAATACCACAAAATAAAAAGTAACTTGGAATATGTTCTTGAGGGAGTCTTGTCGCAATTCAGTGGGGAATGATGCAGGCAGAGTAATGCATTTAAGAGTCTGGATTGTAAAGTTGTATTAATGTGGTTGTTAATCTGTCACTGAAAATAATTTGCAAAATGTGAGAGGTGTTGGATGTTTTTGTTGTTATATCTGCCCTCGGTACATTAAAGTGTTAAATCCTCATCAGACCTGAATTGACATTGCTCTATTAACATTGAAATAACAATTATGACTTAATGTGGAGCAGCATTTAGATTCTATTTAAGCTTTTTTAGGATTTTAGGTTTTATGTTTTAGGTACCATCACACAGCAGATACAAAACTAAAGGCATTGTTTAAGTGAGTCAAAGGTACATATCTTTATAGCCCAGTGGGGAATTCCTCACATGAGCTTTGTCATCCATCCTCCTTTGAATTTAGCTGATTACAGCAAAGAATGATGGAGCAGTCTTAACTCTTTTGGGTGGATATTGTGGCCAGGCAGATGTATCTAAGCAGTTTGCCACGTGCTCATCACTGTCCTTTCCAAAGAAGCAGTGCATACATGATAATATATATATGTGTGTGAATAGAGAGTATTCATTTTAGTTGTCTTCATCTGGTACAAAAATCTGCTAGACTACATGCGTGGATTTGTAGAAATCATCAGGAAGAGCACAAAGGCTTGAGAATAAATATAGGAATATTGGAAATCATGAAATGAACTTATCCCTAGCAAAGAATTAGAAGATAAAGAAAAAGTGGATGCATTGAAGTCTCCAAAGGGAAATCCTTCACCCAGAATCACAAGGGTAACCAATGAATGAGAAACAAGACAAATGAAAGAGAAAATGAATCCTGGAGTAAACAGCTGGGAAAAACTGAAGTCCTTGAAAAGAAATACTTCATTGATTTATCTTATCTTTGGGCAGTAAAATTTGCTTTGTGTCCCGTAGGTTCTCTCTGTAACAAAATTACAAAAATAGTCTTAGTTTGTCAGCATTGTGCATGGGATCAGTATTAAGACATGATAAAAAATGAAGTGATATCTTGAAATGAAAATTATTTCTCTTGCGCTTTACCACAGTGTGCAAAAGCCAGGTTAAAAGCCATTTTGTCCCAGTCCACATGAAATCCAAATGCTACTAGGATTCCCTTTCAATGCCACTAATTGTCATACCAGCCTCTTCCCTAGACAGAGGTTATCTGTCTGAAGAGTTGGAAGACACGGGCATGTGAACCCCACAAAGACTGCTGTTGGAGGAAGCTGTCAAACAGCTGGGATAAAGGTGGTATCAGGGGACAGAGGTGTGGCCTTGCAGCACCCTGGGCTTTGGTGCGAGTTGTCTCCTCTTCCATCGATTCTCTGGGATCAACAGCATTTCTGAATCTCTTCCAAAGCATTTTTTTGGTGCACCCAACAGAACAATCTCTGAGAGCATTTCAGAGAACTTATCTCATTTTATCTCCTCTTGAGTTGAATTATAGTTTTGTCAAAGGAGATGCCTCTTCGTAGTCACATGTTACGCAGTAAAATCTGAATGTGAAAAGTGTGGTTTGTCCTTAGATATTAATTACCGAATGTCAGAGGGAAAGTGCTGCAAATCAAACAGCATAAGGGAGGTAAGTCGGATCCTTCATACGCAGGGAATATCCTGGAGCTCTATTGACAAGGATTTATCTTTATTCCAGCAGACATTATTAGAGGAAACCTAAAAGATTATAGTCACAAGAGAGAAAATTGGCTTCTGGTGTTTCATGACCTTATTTAGTCTCACTGAGATTCGATAGTTTAATGCACTTGTCTTATTAGGACCTCTTCTTTAGCCAGAGTGAGATCCAAACCTCCTGCATCTAGGGATGTTGATGGGAAATCAGGTTCATTCCCTGAATTTGGTTTTAAGTGTGCTCCTGTGGAAAGGATTGGTAGAGGAGGATCTACTGATCATTGGGAGGATGAGTGAGACTTGGTTGACCAGGGATATGCTGATTATACCCTCCCAACCTGACTGTCCATTGCTGGCCCAGTAAAAATATCAGATCTTCATCCAGCCCCTTTACTTAATTCATCTGATAAAATTAATCAGAAAAACTTGTTAATTCAGGAGGAATTGAATGTGTCAGGATAAATTCTGGCAATCCGTGCTTGATGAATTCCCAAAAGCTAAATGCTAAATAATTGTATAAGTCTATACTGACTTTTAGATAAATCAGTGTTCTGACTGTGATTTCCAGACTTCATTCACATTAAACAAAGTAAATTTTCATGGGAATTTCAAGTGTTGTGAAATCTTACAAAATTAAGTAAATAAGGTCAGAATTTTGAAAGTCAATTTTCTTATGTGTTTTGCAAATAATTAGATTACAGTGAAGTTGTTTGGACTATATAAAGAAGTATAAATTAATACCTCTCTGCCCTGTGAAATGTGATTTGATGCAGAAACAGAAAAGGTGGCTTACATGGTGTGATCTAGACTTGTTCTTAGTGAATTTTCTCCAAGATTTGAACACTGCTCTCACATTGACAAAACATTAGCACATGGTATCTCATTCAGCTGCTCAGTTTGGCAAACCGGACCTCTGCTTGCTGATTCAATAATGTGCCATTGTCAGTTTGCTTAGATGAGAAACTATCACAGAATGCTTTCACACTGTTTCATAAGTAGGACTGCTTAAAAGCAATTCAAAGAAGGAATAATATTACTTACCTATAACTATTTTTTTTTCCTGAATGATTCTACATGTTCATACTCCCTATCAATCTTCCTTTCTTCAAATTGTGAATTTCATTCTTGTACCTGGGCAGGCAGCATGATTTAAATTGATGAGTATCACATCCGCTATATGTTCATCCATTCAAAATACCCAGGGAGGAAGAGAAGGGCAGAATTCCAAGGCATTGATGCTGCTGTGGGAAGAAGCCAATGTCAGAGAATCAACTGGCAGGGATCCAACCAATGCTGCTCTGAAGAGTGATGAATCTTAATTTGATTCTGCAAAAATGGGGCTTGTTAACTTCTAGACTGTGTTTTGTGTAAACTTTTACTATTTTTAGGCCGTACTTTGGTTTAACAAGTTTTGGTCTGGTGAAGTTCTGGACTATTAGGGACTCAGGTTCTGTGGCACTGCGTGGAATAAAGTGTGTTTGTTCAAACTTGATTATTATGTTCTGAGCATTTTTATATTGGAGATTGATAGGTAGTTGCTTGGTTTTTAGAAGTACTATTTCATAGCAGTGCAAAGTTGCACAGCAACAAAAGTACTTTATAAAGAATATATTAAAATGCACAATGCATTTAACGTGAACATGATAACCTTATTGTTACTGGAGCTAGTGATTAATTCGCACATCAGGGCAATATTGATATACAGCTGCCTGTTCATTTTGCTTAGCTATCGTTATACTTTTTATCAGCCTCCATGCTGAAAGCCACACAAGGAATTTGGCAAGGGGAGGGAAGAACCCCTAAAGCCTGCATTAACAATGTAGCAAATTAAAAACTGTGGGACCTGTGTCATTTCTGTACCCTAGTTTAGACAGTTCCATCTGCAGTATATCAGAATGTCGTGTTACCTTATAAAGGTGATTAGTAAAAACAGAAAATCTGAGTAATAATGTAAGTCTATAAAATGCAAGTGCCTGAAGGCACACCATGGTGCTACTCCAGTCTTACAACCACTGCGTGCCTGTCCACTGTCTTAAAACAACTTTGACTTGCATTTATTGAATGGTTCAGAAGGGCTCCAATCTATCCCGGTGGATATCTATCCTTGGGGGGATGTTGAGGACATGCTCATTTTTATCAACTCACTTTACACAGCTAACTGGCAAGAGCAAGAATGGATGGTGTTAGTTTAATTCCACAAGCCTTATACTGCAGGAGATTATAGTTACACCAGCCTTGCCCTTCTGGGAATAGGTGTGTCTCAGTATAAAACCACAGTGGGTCAGGTGTGTTTGGCAGAGTGCTCGTGTTCAATGATCTATACAGGTAACACAGTATGTCCTAGTGCTCATAGCCACCCTAAACGGTGTGTCGTGCTCCCAGTGGGTGTGCTGAACACACTTCTTGCTGGTTTTGAACTCTTTGCTTTTAATTTAATGTACAGTTGTAAAATCAAGACATTAATCAAAGACTTAAGTACTGAATCTTTTAATTTTCATGACATGGTAATACAATTTTTGGAGTAACTGGTTAAGCTTTAGTTTGTAAAACTCTTATCACTAGACCTTGAGCATGTGCAAACTACTACAGTTCCTCTGACTTTAGTGGAGCTAAGCTAATATTCCTCAGCTATCGGTGAGCTACTATTATTCAAGTGAGTAAATACATTTTTCCATGTTTAAAATCTATAGAATCTCTTAAGAAAAAAAAAATTCTGGTTAAATGTTCCAAACTACACCGAATACCACTGCATGAATGAGAAAGTTCCCTGTTTACTTCTATGTATTGTTTCAATGACATTGTCTCAATTGGGGAGAAACAAAAAAAAAATTGAAAATAAAACCCCAACAATCATGGTGAATGTAGCATGCATACAGAATATGCATATTTTTAAGTACTGCTTTTGTAAACATTGCTGGTTGGGAATTAATTTTATGCTGCTTAGTGCTAGTCCACACTGTTTCAGTTCTAACTACAAATTGAATGAGGTTTTTATGAAAAAAAAAGAAGGAAGCTTTGCCTGGTTCACATCTTGGAGGTTACAGTATATAAACAGATATATTTTCTTTTAGTCTAACCTTGTCTGGAAGATATAGGAAAACTAATTTGCCTTATTTACATATGGCACAATCTATCCAGTATTCAAGGGTTTGTCAGAAACAGGAACATTGTGCATTTCCATGGTAACAGATGGCATGCTGACAGTATCTGGCTCGTTGCAGCTTCGTCTAGGCAGGCCAGCAATTAATCAGCCATCTACATGCACAAAATTCTTTGTGAGTGAATGGCACTGCTCCTCTGTAGTGCTGCCTGTGCTTTTACAATTTTTGTATTCCTGCAGGGCGAAGTACTTTTTGTCTCTTATGCTCATTTTCTGTAGCTTCCAAAAGAAACCCCGGTAAAGAATATGAAAATGGAAACAAGTCTGCACGTAATTTAGAAAAGACATTATTTCTTTAGCATGTAAGATGAGTGGGGATCTTATTTTTATTCCATTGCTTTCCTTGTTTCCTCTCCCTCCCTACTTTTCATAAGCTTTCTGTGACACGTGTTTCCTTCAACCTCTTTGACATAGGAGGCTTTTACAAATAGATAACTCCAAAGGTGTGCAGAAAAGGACTTGTCATCTGCCTGCCTGGTCCAGGGCTTTTATGCCAACGGGAGTGCTGTGGTTAAAGCTAGCCCGTAGCAAAATCCTAAAAGCCCTCATTGCCTGTTTAAATGGCATTTTATATCTCACTGCATTTACCCGCTGGCAGCTGCGTTGCCCCATCAAGGCTGGGGAATTGACCGTGTTCTTACATCAAGTGACCAATCTTACTCATAATTAATGCAAGACTTAATTTGCCAGAGATCTTTCTGTGCCGCTGTTTGAATGTGCTGTGGGAGAAAATAAGCTCCTTAGGATGTTTTCTTGTTCCTCGTGTATCTGCCTAAGGCAGAGCCGGGTTAGGGCTTTGCGACTGGTGTCCACGGTTGTAGTTACTACTGACAGCACTTCAGATCCAGCTGCACAATGAGATCCTTCACCCTTCGTCTTCTGGAGAGATCATTCATGGATTTTCCTTTTCAGGATGGTTATTTTCACCACTGCTGCTTTACTAAGCTCAAAGCAGAGAAGCAGCATTTGATTTCAAAGGCATGAGATGTGAGAGACTTCAAGAGGTTCTGTTGTCTTGATGAACCTGGGATCTGGTGGCCCATGTGAGGTTAAAATATTTACAGTACAATTGGATGTTTAATTTTGTTTATTTTTTTAAAAGGTCTCTGATACCTGCCAAAGACTGATCTCTGAGTTGAACCTGTATGTTGAGTAGGATTAAACTTTCTTTTTGAGTTTGCTTATACACAATCAAAGTAAATTTTGTCTTTGTTGGAGGATTCATTTATTTGAGTTATGACAGTTTTAAGAAGAAATTTGTTTCTCAAATATTCAGTTCACAGTAAAGCTGGATCTCTTCTTACCATTGAGACAAGCTATAGACAGCAAGAGTCTTGGCCTAGGTTAAACAAAATCTGCTTATGTGACCTTATATGACTCAGAAGAAAATCCAAGACTAGTCTTTACTGTTTTGCTTCAAATGCATCATTTTTGGACAAGTTATAAATCCAGCCTCTATGCTAAAGAAGTTGTGGAATGTACTTTTTCATTGGCAAGGTTGTGTTTGATAGTCAACGTTTTTAGTCTTTTTTAGTCTTTTGTACTAGTTTGTTATGTCAAAGGTATTTTATACCTCTTATGGTGTTTGTTACTGCCTGTTTCCCTCCTCCATTCTCGTTAGTCTCTGTACAGACTCCTGAAGAATCCACAGGAAAATCCTGAGACTCAGTTCTCAAGGATTAGTGCACATTTGATCCTACAAGCTTTTCACTTGAAACTTTTGACTGTGATTTCTGACTTGGAGACTGCACCAGGCACGTGTGATGGTTTTGGCTGGGATAGAGTTAATTTTCTTCATGGTAGCTTCTATTGGACTGAGTTTTGGATTGTGCTGGAAACAGTGTTGATGATACAGGGGTGTTTTAGTTATGGCTGAGCAGGGCATGCGCAGAGCCAAGGCTTTTCCTGCTCCTCACCCCATCCCACCAGTGAGCAGGCTTGGGGTGCACAAGAGTTTGGGAGGCAACACAGCCAGGACAGCTGATCCCAACTGACCCAAGGGATAGCCCAGCCCATATGGCATCATGCTCAGTAGTAAAACTAGAGGGGAGGTTGGCAGGGGGGCTGCTGCTCAGTGACAAGCTGTGCATCAGTCAGGTGGTGGTGACCAATTGTTTCTGTTTCCATCACTTGGGCTTTTGGGGTTTTATTTTTCTTTCTCTTTGTTCCCCACCCTTTTCATTGTTATTATTGATAATAATAGATTATGATGGGTGATGATTTTTTTTTTCCTCTTATTTTTAACTTATTAAATTGCTTTTATGTCAACTCAAAAGTTTTCTCATTTCCAATTCTCTCTGCCATCCCACCAGGAAAAGAGGAGTGAGTGGCTATATGGTGCTTAGCTGCTGTGTGGAGTTAAACTGAGACAGCAAGAGAACACAAACTCATTATACCTAAATGCTTACCTTAATTAACTGCTGGTGCAACAAATCTAAAGCTCAGTGAGAAAGAAATATGTTAAGTACAGCCCAGCAACTGACTTCCCTATTGGTTTATATTTTGACTGTGTGTGCTTTGGTCCCTATCCAACCTAGCCAACCTGCAGCTGGAGACAGTTTGTACCTGACCACCTCTTGTCCCAGAGCTGCAGCTAAACACAGAATTCCTGGGAATTCTGCAGAAAGGCTTCTTGAAGGAGTAGAGATGACCCACTCAATCATACTGTGTCTGATCCCACCAGACTTCCAGTATATGTCCAGTGCTTAGGATACCAAACAAGGGAGGTCTGAAATGACCATGAGCATATCAATTTGTAATCAAAATGCATCTCTTTATTGGTGCAGTTGCGTGTTAGTCAATGAGCTGTCATTTAGATTATACATTTTCAGTATATTTTTTTGTTCAGTAGTACAAGTAGCTGGCTGAGGGTGTTGTACAACACAGTCGTGCAGCAATGCACTCTCTTCGTTGACAGTAGTTCTCAGAAGGCTGATTACTGTATTAAAGATGTATTTTGTATTAGGATGGGTATATACGAATGCATTTAGAGACAATGTATATCTGTATATGCATGTAAACACTCTCTATTAACATTCTGGTTCATTTTGCTCTAGCAAACTGTCCGCTTGTCCAATCCATTTTTAAATAATTCAGTTTGGCACAGAAATCAATAAGCAAATGCCTCCTCCATAGAGGTTGTAGTGCTTTCCTTACTTTCTTATCTCCATTGAAATAGTTCACCAGAATTTTGATTTTACAGTGATGCTTTGAGCTCCTCCATGCTCGCAGTTCCCGTACAATGGTGGTATTTTCAACACTGTGAAAATATGCATCTTTGTAAAGATTTCTTTGTAGTTTAAAAACTGTGTCATAGCTCTCCAATGTTTTGATGAAATACATGTGTGGTTTCATGAGAAATAGGTTCAGCGATCACTTTGAGGACAATTTAAGCCAGAGTGGCATGATTTGCTCTTTGGCAAATAGTTGATATTACCTGTATGGAAGCCTCAGTCGTTGTACATTTGAGGGACAGTCGCTTATTGCAGTTTCTGGAACTTAAGATGCTACTTCAGTAAAATTGTGGCATTTGGCTTGTAAACTTTTAGCTTTGCAAACAAACTATTTATAGCAGGTTTCAGTATTTTTGTCTGTGCGGTGTTTGTGTATGTGGTGGTGGTGTTGTTGGGATTTTTCTAAGGTTACTGTACTTTGAGTATATATTTTTCATTTGGACAAGTTTTGAGCCACCCAGTGAAATTGCTCAGAAAAATATAAATCCTTTTAGTCTCATTTATTTTTCTCCTCTCTTAATTTTCAGACTTTTACTTTCTCTCCTTCTTGCTTCCTTATTTTTTTTTTTTTGCTTTGTATTCCCTGAAATTTAATTAAAATTTTGATTTTCCTGAAATCAGTCTGACAGGAAAGGCACTTTTTACTATGTTGTTCTTTTTGCTACTCAGGTGTCTTAGCTTGACTTTTGTTTTTTATATATATAAATCTATAAATGGTGAGGGGTTTAAAACCTTTTTTTACTAACCTGTATAGCTAGATACATTGGAAAGAATAATTCAGAACTTAAGTGGTACAAAATTGTAAAGATCATTGGATCATGAGGTCTGTTTTCTTGGAATTACAGGTGACAACATTGTTGTTGCCGCAAAAATTCTCACCACCAAAATAAAAAATGTTTTTTCCCATGAAGACCCTGAGTAAGGATGGGATGCCACAGAATCTTAACAGGCCTAAATTTAAGCTGAGATCCAGGTGGGATAAGTTTCTTCAATGTGGAAGAAGTTATCCACACCATATGCAGCACCCTATTCAAGCTCCATGGAATCAACACATGGAGCTAACGTCTAAGAGGATAAGGATTATTCAAATACCTTTGATCTCTGTATTATTAAAATGGAGACTATATATTTAAAGAGGCAAATAAGTATTTACTTAAATGCATAGTAATATTATTAAATATTTTACTCGCTAATGTATTACAATTTTTAGACATCAATACTGAAAAATAACATCAGACATTTGGAATAATTAACACTTAAGAATTAAGACCAAATGGCATTAACTCATCACAAAATATCTTTAAGGATAAATTTTAATGCCATTTTTAGAGTTCCTTATATTTTTACTTTTAAAATTTCCAAACCTCCAGCTCCTCCTGCTTTAGACTTCATTTATCCCAGTAGGAAGACAGGGCTTCCTCAGCAGTCGCCTTGGCTAGGGGAAGACATGGGGGTTGATTTTGCTGTATGTGGCCAATTATGTTGACCTTTGTGATGGCAAGCCTGGAATCTTGAGTTTTTCTCCTATTTAGGAGTCCTTCACAGCAGCATAATACATTGCTGCCATGTCAGTTTGTGGTCTAATATTTTTACAACCCGGCAATGCACATTTGGAGATTGTGATTAGCATCCTTAATTCCCAGGGAAAAAAAAAATTAAAAAGCCTCGTTAGAACTAGAAAGCTGAAGTCTAAAATAGTCCACCTGCTGTTCTAAAGAGTATTATTTTAGTGCCCTGGGGACATGCAAAGTTGTAACCTACTGATGTCAGGATTAGATTTTATAGGGCTTTTTAATGTAAGTGTTTTTGATAACTTGGCAAAGCATTTTCTGTTGTTCATGTCTGTTCGATGTTTCTTAAAAACAGCAGTCCAAGATCCGCAGAGACAGTAGCTTATAAAATGGATGGAGTCCCATTTCTTTTTCACCATAAAAAGTTATTTATTTAATAAGACATTAAAATTATTGTCTACTAATCTCAAGAGAAAATAATTTTTCCTAGAGTTATTGTTTTAAGTTGAATTTTACTCATTTTATAATTCTATGGTGACAATTGTAATGGATTTGATTTTCTTGTTGTATGACTAACTTTTCATGGTGACAGTAACAATAATAACATCAACACACAAAAATAACATAAATATACAAAAATTTGTTTCCTATGATGGAGGTGTTTATGCTACTCATTTTGGTGTGCCTGACTGACAGCAGGGAGGCAGAGATGTTTGTTTTGTCTTCAGTAGTTCTTAGATTCACAACTGCTGTTGCAATAAAATCCCTCCATCACTCTGAGATGAATCAGTATTCAGGTAAGATCTTTAAAAATGTGTACTTTCCCTGTGCAGGATTTAGGTTTTGGGAGCTGCATTAGGTGTCACTATCCCCTGTGGAGTGAGTAGAAGCCATCAGTCACAGCCTTACTGATGGTGGGCTCCCTGCATCCCCGGCTTCAGAGGGAATTTCAATCTGAACTTCTAATTTTCTGAAGAAGAAGTTTAGATTTTTTTTTTTCTGAAGGGGAGGATCAAAGGTGCAGAAGGGTTCATGATCACATACAGGTGACTGCTGCCATGAAGACTTAACAATTTAAGACAACACCTCTCTTTATGGACTATTATCCTTTTGGTTATGTTTTATTCCCTTCATTTCCATATTAGAGAAGTCTTTCTTCTAATATAAACATGCTTAGCTCTCCAAATTACAGTTTGGAAAATGTTTGAGAGCAATTTTAAACTTTTTCAGTAAAGACGATAGTGTTTATAGTAGCTGGTTTACTCATTATTGTCCTTTTAATGCACCTTTAATTGCAAGCAGCCTGTGAGTTTCTTAACTGTATTGGAACAATTCTATGAATCATTTCTGCAATTAATTTTCAGTTTGCTGTGCTTGCACACTGTCCTGTACACTGTACTCACTGAAGAATTTTTTTTGCTATTTTGATGTTTTCTTTATGGTCTCTGCCTGTTTGTATATTCATATACAGTGATGTGGAGAACACTCCTTCCTGTTAGAGAGTGGGGAGATGTCAAGTGGAGAATTGCTGAAAGGTTTTTGGGGAAACAACACAGCAGGGTTTGTACAGGGCACCTAAGCTTCCTGGTTACTCTCAGAGAGGATACAAAGTGGATAAGCTTTTACCTGAGTCACAGAAGAGAATGTGGATCAGATCCAATACTTGTCTTTTCCTCTCATAAAACTGCTGCATTTTTTAAGCCCTTCTTTCGCCTCAAGGATGTTGTCCTTTGTCTGCTGGGCTCTTTGTGCTGTGGTTGATCTTGGTCAATTCATTTGTGCCAAGCCCTGAATCTTGACTGCAAGAGAAATCCCTCCTGTGGGGGTTGCTCACTGGGGGTGTGAAATGGTAGGTGATGGTGGTGGTTTGCATGTGAACGAACATCATGGCTTAGAAAGGGTTCTGTGTGAAGTCCTTGCCGAACCCCCTTGTGCAGAAGGATGAGAGCCTTCTACTGCACACTGAGGGCATGTGCTGTCCTTCTGTGAACCACCTGCTGCCTTCCCATCCATCTCTCCAAATGCCAGCTTGAACGAAGGAGAAAACTTCCTGTAGGAGCTTTTAGGCAAAAGTGGGATGTTTAGAGGATGTGTTTCAACCTTTGAGTTGAAAACTTACAGCTTTGTGTCATTTTCTACTTGAAAACCACACTGATAGGTGGCATTTTTAGTTGATTAAAATTCTCACCTTTGCTTTCTGTCATATTAAGGTGAATGTGCCCTTTTTCTTGCCTTCTAGAAGCAGTTGCAGAAAACAAATCCCAGGTGTTGAATCCTGGCTAAACCAAATTTGCTTAACAGTCATAAACCTCAGTGTATGTCTGGTTGAGCTTATTTTTCCTTCTTTCCTCACGCAAAACAGGAAGTAAAATAATATACGGTCCTAAAGAAGAATCTCAGTGATTCCAATTTATCAGAGTGCTTAATTGAGTCTGTAAATTTGGCCTGTTGACTGATGATGATGAAGCTTCTCAGGGGGCCCCTATTAACACTAATATTATTTAATATTTTATTAATCAATTACTGACTCTTTTATGCAGATAATGCTGCCATGGATGGTCCATTAATAAAATGTGTACTAAATCCCTGGAACAATTTTCTAAATGTTGAAAAATGACTGATTAATAGCAGACTCCTACTAAATGTTAAGAAAACAAAATGTACAATTTTTTTGGCACTAAAAGAAAATTACAGGTAACTCCAGATAAAATGATAATTAGAACAGCAAGTGGCACTGTGATGGAGCAAATTAAATCCTTTAGGTATCTTGTGGTTATTTTGGATGAATCTCCCCTTTCTCTAATCACTTGGATTATATTGTTCAGAGTGTAAATTTGTGATTGGGGGATTAATACCCATATAATTTGACTCTGGATGCCAAGAGAATTGTAGCTCTCAATGGTAAATATTGTCAGTTACTTATTCTGGTTGTGTGATTTACGATGCAGCTTCCTGATATGTTCTGATTCTAATCCTATCAATATATGGTAGTTTTTGTGTCTATTTGTTTCGCTTGGTATGAAATATCATTGTATGTTGTATGAGAACGAGAAAAAGGAGAGCAGGGGTCCCCAGTTACCTGCTGTTCAGCTCATCACTACTACAGACTGCACTGGGAGCCTTTTAGGGCTCTTGCCTAATCTCTGTGGTGCTATATCCTTTCTCAACTCTCTTTACAACAGAGAAGAAAAATTAGATTTTTCCATCACAGGGATCACAACCACCTGCAAAGGCTTAAGAGCCTGCACCAAAGGTGCCTAATACAGCCTCTTGTATCTGTCACTAGATGAGGAGGTGAGAAAACCAGTGGTCAGTGAAATACCTATCTTTGTTTTCCTCTAAGGCAAGATACTTAAGGATGAGTCTGGCTTTAGATATATGATTAATCCCATTTTAATCGATGTGATTTAAGAGAGAGATGTTCTGAAGTACCTTGTTGAATATCACTGTGGAGAATGATACACAGATTTTGAGACAGATATATATAAATATATATATGATGGATCTGTTTGTGGTTTGGGTCTTGGTGGTGTGTTACTTTTGGGTTTTTTTTCTTTCTCTATTGCCTTAAGCAGAAAAGATACTTGAGATAACAAAGAGCTGAAATCTGAGTGTTACAAGTAAAAGTTTAGGGGTCTATTAAATACATTCAAATCTGTCACGACTTTGAGGAAATTTTGGTATCATTTGAAGTAGCTCAGTTAATTTTTTGCAATGATTATTTCATAGAAAAATATTAAGATTTAAGGTGGGCTAAAAATAGTTGCACAATAGGCAAGGACTTATTGAATATCTCTCTAAATTCTGGGACAGTGGTAATACATAAGGTAATGCTGAGTACTCTTGAATTCGATGGAAACTTACCACTGGTGAGTCAGTAAGAGAAACACTGAAAACCTGTTGAAATAAACACTGAAGCAAAACAAAGACTTGGGACAGGGTCCCCAGACTGAAAGATTTTATGTGACTTTCAGCTGTTTGACAAGTTAGAGCTCTAAGACCATGTGGACTGGTTTCAACAAGAGCTTTACTGTACGTGTTTGTCACAAGTTTCTATCAGTGATCAATAGCTCTGAGACAGTTTACTCCAGATGTGGTGTTTGGAGGATTTTACATTTGGGTTTTTTTTTTTCTTCCTCCTGTTAATGACAGCAGATGAATTCGCTGAACATCTATACAGTTCTGTATTTTTTTAAACGAATCAAAATTCAGGCTTGTTAGGACTGAGATTTGCATTTGTTTATATGTATTATCAAGTCTTCGATAAAAGGACACTTATTCAGTCTACCACCAAGACCACGGTTTAAGGGGGAAGGAAGAGAACCCCCAAGATATATGAGGAATATATGATGAGCTGAATCACACTGATTTTTTTTTATATTTACAACCATAATTTATTTTCTATTTAAAGACAAATTAAATAGCAGATGAAGGAAAACATAATACAGCCCTTGTTGAGCAGAAAATGGTAATTAAATCAGTGAATGTCTGCATGATGGGATATTTTTTTAAGGAACTATTCCTTGACTGTTACACATTTTGATTTTTAAAAAAGCGTGAGAAATCTAGGACCTCAGCAACCCCTGAATCTATGTAAGTGCTGTATGTCAAACTGCCTTTTGTGCCTTTCTGGAAATTATCTGTATGTTCTCCTTGTGCCCAGTAATTTTGCTGATGTCTCTGTTCAAGGAATCCAAACTCTTAAGCATGAAGTTGCAGGATGCACAAGTTGTTGATATTCACCGTCATATCAAAGAATGTCAGTGTGTACTGACCTTCAAAAAATATTTTGCAGTGTAACCGAGTGCTGTGTGGCACATGGAGGTTTTTGTTTCTGCACAAAATCTGTTTGTGTGATTAATGACTTGTCTGCACTGTGTGTACAGTAGCGCAACCAAGAGATGCACTGCGAGAGGCCCATCATTCCCTGAAGACATTTCATCACAATGAAATGCATTTTCAGTTATTATGCAGCTTTTTTTATGTTCTTTTTTGGTATAAGCATACAAATATTTATTGCTTTTGTGCAGGTTTCCTCCACACCCCTCACTATTCTAACTCACAAACGTATGGGTACATTTGTAGTCACAGTAAAACCGAAGTTGAACACTAAACCAGTAAGATAACATAATGTATACAAGCATTCTAAATTCTCTGGGACTGAATAGTTATCAGTGGAAGCTAAAATGCACCAATCCCTGTTTTGTATCATTATTTTGAAATTTAGGATTTGTGTGTGTGTGTAGGGGAGGATAGTTTTGCAGAAGACCACCATTATCAAGGTGCTGAAATTAATTGGCTGCTTTAATTGAGGTAGATTACTAGCTAATGCTTTCTTGAATACAGTAATTCTCCTATTAAATTATCTTTGAATAATTACCTGAAATTTCTCAGCTGCAGGGACTGATGGCTATTTAATTGCACAGTGATGTTGCTGTATAATTACTTAACAAGGTGTCCTTTAATAGTTTAATTCCCCTTTCCCAAGGAAAAAAAACCTGTAAGTATGACTTCTATTTTTAAGTGCTGTGATTTTATTTTTTTTTTACAGATAACTTTGTATCTGAAACAGTAAAAAAAAGCTGTTTGTTGACTTACTTTTCAAAGTAAGTCATTTGATTGTTCAAGTGTAGATTCGGATTCAGAAGAGTTTTGGAAACAAAAAAAAAAGTTAGGCATTCCATTAGCTTCATTACATATATTTTGTGGTTTTCTATTTGGTTTACAGTGTACTTTGAATGAGACATTAGTCAGTCAGGTCTGATATGCAGAGACATAATTATGTGTGTGTTGTGTTTTGTGGACTGGGAGCTGTCCAGTTAATGGGACCTCCTGTGCTGAAGCAAGGCAGACTGACCACGAATTTTAAACCTGTATTTATTCCTCCTGTGCACAGAGGGTGAGGAGATTGTCTGCTTGCTGTGGGTTCCTATCAGCTGGAAAGAGAGCAGTGAAAACAGCTGTATCATGAAGTTGGTGAAACAAAAGGTTGGACTGTTCAGAGATCAAAAGAAAAAAGGCTCAGGATCATGCCACAGGGTATAAATTTCCTTGGTAGTTCAAGGATAGACTGTTTTTTGCTGACAAGAAATACCCTACACTGAACAATGCAAAACTTAACTGCTATAAAAGAGCTTGTTGATAAGTCAGAACGAGGCTGGAACTGTGAAGCTGGGTAGAGCATTCTGGAAAATTGAAGAGAGGCGTGGTAGGATCATTTTATCTCTTTAGTTATATAAACATTTTAATCTATATCTGCTGAACATACACCTTACCCACAACATTATATTCTGACCTTTGAATAGAATCACAGAATAGTTAGGGTTGGAAGGGATGAGATCCTTCTAAAATGTGAGGGTTTTTAAATTTCCTTTTTAAAACAGAATTGCAGGTATACAGGGCTTACTGATCAGTTTGCGTTTCATACTGCTTCCATGCTGATCCACAGAAGGTGTGATCTATGAGCATCTCCACCTGTGAGCCTGGCTCTGTTCTCCAGAGGCTTGGGACTTTGATTTCTAACATGCCAAGTTCTATCCTGAATAGCCTTGAACATATATGGCAGTCTTCTACAATGAGCCTGGTACAGAGCACGGACAAAATCAGAATGTATGTCACTAACACACATTTCTGAACCTCTTTGAGGAAGAGTTCCAAACCCCCTATTTGTCTATGCCACTGTAAAACCAGAAGGGAATGATGAATCCAGTATTATAAAAATCGTCTCTGTCCACAGGGATAATTTTTAGACAAATCTCCAAAGGATAAAGCAGAAGAATGGCTGTACTGGATCAGAGCAAAGACACACATAGCTCAAGCTGTCAGGAATGAAGGCATCAGTGCTGCATGTTGTTATTTCATGAACATACAAGCCTTGATTCATACCATCTCCACTTTTATCAGAGTGGAATAAGGAAGGATTTTTTTTTTATGTCCACTGATTTTGCAAGCCTGATAAGAGATATTCATTGCCCGATACTCAGAGGTGTTCAACTTCACAAGATGGTCAGAAAATCAGGCATTAAATTTAGATTTTTAATTAGAATAAACTGTAGAGCCATTGACTGGATGGGATTTTTGTCAATTTGCATAAATAAGGCTGAAAATTGCCTGATACTTTTGTAGTATTTTCTTTAATGCTTTAATCAGGGAGTGGCAAACCCAATAATGGAAAAAAAAGTGGCTTAGTCCTTGTGTTTCCTCTGAGAATAAATCCAGCCCTTTTCTTCCTCTAGTTTCTTAGAAGCTTATATCAGCAAGACAATTTTTTTCCTTGGCTATGAGGAGGCTTGGGCCTCTATCTCATTTGATCTAAGAAACAAACAAAAATCCTGTAATCTTTGCAGAGTGCCCCTAGTAACTTCCACCAGAGAAGAGTGGTCCAGGCTATATCTGGGACTGAAAAACTTCACAGAATTGAATATGAGCAGAGCTCTTGGCCACTGCTCTCTTACAAATATCACTGGTCCTCTTTCACCCAGAGCAATCAGGCTGGACTGCTCATATTTTCATTAAATGTTTGCAATGATATGGGAACATAAATATTGTATGTTTGTACTTTACTGTATCCAGAGATCTGAAATTATGACTGGAGCTCAGCTGTGCCACATCCTGTCCAGGGTTTTTTATTACAGTCCCAGAGGGAAAATACTCCCATCCTGAAGCTCCTTGAGCTTGCTGGGGGGATGTGGTGTGAAGGATATGTGGATGTGGTGTGATGTGTAACAGAAAGATCAAGGGACATTCAAGTCACCTCCCCAGGACATTTCCAAGTCTCCCAGAAGTTTGTAAGGCTATTCTCTGTTTCTCTTGCTTTCTTGTTCTTTGTTTTTTCCTGTTTTCATTCTTCTTTCCTTTGACCTCTGCTTGTTCTTCATCTCTTTCTCCCCGCATGCAAACCCTCCCTTTTCATTCCTGACTCTCTACTTTACTCCTCCCCTCACTCATTCTCTTCAGCATTGCAGCAATGGTAGTCAAAAGAAGAAAGGCACAGAATTATCTGTTACTAAATGGGTGGTGCTGATGGAAAATTAGGGAGGAGGAAAAGAGGAATTAATTATCCATAATGTAAGGGTTAAGAAATAAGATTTTCCCAACTAACACTAATATCTGAAGAAATCCTAAATTTGTAAGAAACGTCCCTTCTTCCTTCATCAGAAGGCTCTGTAGCTGTACTGCTAGAGAAGGAAAGAGAGGGTCAAACCTTATGTTTTATCCCTGCTTTCTGTAAGTAACCTGCAAAGAGATTTTTTTTCTCAAGGTTGCAGAGCATTTGCTGCTCCAATTTCTCTGCTGCTTAGGAAGGATGAGGTGTAATTGTAACCTGTTACTTTGAGATCCTTCTATGAAAGACATGAAAAAAAGTACAAGGTGTTATTGCTAGAAGGCAGTGTGTGTAACCAGTCACTAACTAGAAGATCCCCCATTAATTTTTGTTTTGTTTATTTTAAAAAGGTATGAGGCTGAGATGGAGAATATGCCAAGTCAACTGGATGAGTCAGCACAGGCAGCACAATGTGAGTGAGTTTGGTTTTTTTAAAAGAAAAATATTCACACTCCAAGTCAATTTATCACAATATTACCTGCAATTACAAACCCAGAAAAGTGCTACTAACATTTTCTTAGGTTTTTGTTGGAAATGTAGCCTCGTGTGCACCTAGTGAAGGAGCAGACAGTTAAGCTACTCTGTGTGTGACTGTTTACCATAAAAAAGAAACTGGCCTCTACATGTTAATTTTTTCAGTGCTGTCCTTGAACAAAAGCTAATAACACGTACGTACACTACAGAGTATCTGCCCGTAGATTTTTCTTATGAAAACTTCACAGCAGTGATAACCAAAAGCACTTCCCCTTGCAAATACATTTTTCAAATCTGTCTACACTGGCCTGAAGTCTGGCTAACCACTCAACAGTACGAATAACACTTTTTGAAAACCAATTCTTTTCTTCTCTGGAGTGGAAACCCATCAAACGTTGTGTCAGTACGTATGAGCAGACACTTTTTTGTGGGCATTTTTGCTTTATATTTATAAATTCGGCAGAATGCTGATAATGTCCAAATAAATTACTACAAAGTACAAAAGGCAAATCCAATTGCAGAGTCATTTTACTTGAAGGGACATGCAAGATGATAAGCAAGTGGCTAGACCTTCTCTAACCCTATGCAATGCTTGGGACTGGAGAGTGATTTTCTGAAATCTGAGAGAGGAGTTGACATGACATGAAGTTGGTTTCAGCTGCATAATATTGAACCCTCTTGCATCATTTCATATACAAAAGAAAACTGGAGGAAAAGGTTGTGATCTTCCTTCTGGTGTTTTGCTGCTACAAATGTGAGATTTGTTCAAGCACAGAATTAAACAGCAATGTTTGGGTTCTGTTTGGTGCATTTTTTGTTAGGAATAGGGATAATGAGTCATCCTGGGGCTGCTCTGAACTGTGGGGCGTGAGGGAGGGAAGGAATTGGACGGCTCTCAGACACTGCCGGCAATGGGAATTGCAAACAGAGATCATACAGCTCTGCCCACAAATGCCTGTGACAAGCACAGTTTGGTGAATCGGGGAATCCAGGCCGCAGTTTACTTAGCCTTCTGTCAGGAATGTGTGTGATTTTGGTTTGGAATTGCATCCCCAATGGAGATTTAAGGAGGAATAGTACTTATGTATTTTTGTTTGTTTTGGTTGTTTTTCACAATTTTCATCTTTCTCTACGCCTCAGAAGTGAGCAGAGCAAAGAAGTTATTTTTTGCTTAGTGGTTGTAACAAAAGTTGTATGTCAACATGGATATTTAATGCTTTTGCAGAATTAAATGTAGCCATACTGTTGCGTTTGTTTTGGGGTATTTTTAAATAAAATTTTCTAAAGGTGGAATATCCAAATATGTTGAGAAACTATGAATTTAAAACATATAGTAGATTTTAATTTTTTTAGTAGTTTACTTTTTCTGTTGGTTGAAGTATGAAGGAGACAGTGAGTGTTGAAAGTTTTGTCTCTTTTTGTAATTTTGTGATTTGCCTTGAGAGGATGGGGTGAGGTGAGTCCTATGGGAAGGATGGGGGGCAGCAATTTCCCTTGTGAGCTACAGACTCAAGGAGTAGGAGATCCCAAAGATTGCAGGAGGGGACAGCAGAGATGACCATTGTAGAACCAATATCCTGCAGCTTGCCCAGAGGCTGTCAGGTGGCAGGGGAGGAGCAGCAGCATTCAGTGATGCCTTCAAGGCAACTGGAGGAAGAATTTACAGAGGACTGGGGGAAGTTGTAAATCCGAGTCCCTGAGTCTGTGGGAACTGGGTGTGGAGGCAAGGACCTCACGAGGAAAGACACAAGCAGGCACAAGGTTAGGGCTGTATGTGACTCATCTGTATTTCAGTTCTGGTCACCATTACCACTATTAAAAGAAACATTATAATAAGAAGAAAATAAAAAGACTGATACCAGATTAGTCAAGAATTGCCCAGATAAAACCATATAAGCGTAGACGTAGCTTTGTATCAGTGGAGTGTGGTGCTAAGTTTGTATATGTGAAATGTGAAGAATTTTTTTTATACTTTGTTTATAAGGATTCAGTTTAGACATGTTTTAGAGTAGCTAGAATTGAGACAGGCTCTCTTTTTGTGTGGAAAGATTGTCTTTTTCTTTATACTCTTAGTAGAGAGCTAGTACTTGTTTCCCTGGTACTTCTTGGGATGATGGGAAGCCAAATTTTGGATTTGTGAAAAGTTCAAAATTAAACATCTTATACTGCCCCTGCAGACAGGATGTTCAGACATTATAGGAATTACATCTAATGTCAAATTCAAAGGCTTGCACATATCCTTTTACTAAAAGCAATGTTAGCAAGATAGAGCAATCTTTAGATCAGGACTTTAGTACTAGGATAAATCTTGAAAAAAAATTAGCATTGGAAATTACATGATTTGGATCAAACATCCTGGGCTGAACTCAAGTCCTTTCGATATCACAGGCTGAACTAGGTCTTCTTTAATTATGATAAAAATCAGTTTTTATGCATCTTTAGTCTTCAAATAGCTTTAAGATATAAATGTCAGAATAATTTTCTTTAATTATAATAAAATCAGCTTTGCTAGGTTTGTATAAAAACTCGTCTCACCATTATTGTGTATCTGGAATAATATAAAAGTTAGCTTGCCATGAACATGGCTTATGGCCACATCATTCACAGGGGAATTGGATCTGTAGGTCCTGAAGGTCTATAAACTCACAGCAGTTAGATATGACAATTTTTTTTAACTCTGAATAAGATTTTTAGCATATTGGGCAATTAAGTATTTGTGTGCAGCAAGTATAGGCTCAACTGCTTGTGTAATTTCCACGAATAGCATGTTGCACTCATAAGTACGTCATTAATTAGCTGCTTATGCTATTAACTGTTGTGGAGGTACAGCTACACTAGTTTGCTTTTTTAGGAGAGACTAAAAAGATCACTCTTTTTCTTCTGTGAGAAATTTTTAATGCTTGTCAAATACCTGGGTAGAAAAAGAATGAACAAAAAATATGGCACTTTTTAAGTGTGATGCATACAAAGTTGTCTTCATAAGCCAGTAGGTGCTATTTTAAAACTACTACCTAATTGCAAAATGTCCAAGAGTCACTTTTATTCAGTGTCATGCTGACTTGTAAATCCAGACAATGCTCTCATTTGCAGCTTTAGCTCAGGTGTTTGAACCTCAGTAGTGGTTTTCTGGACAGCTCTACATCACCAACTTGGTCACACAGTTGTTGGTTTTTAAATGCAAAGGAGACTGGAGCCCAAGAGATGAAGTCGGTGCAAGTTTTTCCTTGCCCTCACTGGGCTTTGGATCTGGCTCATCAATCCCTGCAAAGGGGCAGGTTATTTGCACAACAGTTGTAGAGGCTCTTCCCTATGAATGAATAAACCATTTATAATTGTATTTCTTAAAGTGCACAGTCGCCATAAATGGGATGAGATTTTTTTTTTTCCCCTGAATTGGGCTCTTTGTACTGAAATGTGTAGTTAGCACAAATATTCATCCTGCTCTGCTGTATAAGCTGAAAGGGCCCAGAGGAAGCTTGAAAGTGCAAGTCACACTGACATTTCACTCATCAGTCCTTTGCCCTGATATTGTAACATCGCTGCTCCTTGGCACAGTCATAAGTGGGGAACATATCCAGCTAATAGGAGAAAAGTTTAACTCTTCATGAGTGGTAGGATTTAGGGCTGAAACAGTGATGTTATATTAATTTAATTCCCTGTTTCATTTTATAATTGTGAGGTTCAGGAGCAGGAACTTCACACAGTTCTGAAGCAAAAAAGATGTGTGTAGACTGCCTATTTGTTGCAAACCTACAGTGAGTGCTACAGTACTTAGAAGGGAACTGTAATTGCTCTAATCTTTTCCTCTTCTGGGGTGTACAGTACTCTGATCTTCATAATCCTGGGTATAGAGAAACTGAATAACAGTCCTCTTGTTTAAAGTGAAAAACATCAATTGCATCTCTCCTCCCTGACTCTTCCCCGGCAGTATTGCCTTGAAAAGCAATTTTCCTCCAGAAGCACTGACACATTAGTGTCCTTAAAAATGAAGATGTTACATTAGTCCTCCAGACTCTGAAAGCAAATCACCACCAATACTCTTTATTTGAATATCTTATATGAACATAAAAAATAAAAGGATGCACTAAGAATGAGGTTTGTATATTTTAGATAAAAAGATGTTCATTTCGTATGCGACATTTGTGCTGGAATGCTGCTCTGATCAGAACAGTTTCAGCGTTAAGGTAGCTGTAATAATCATCATCTCCATGAAAATATGCATACTCCTTATAGGTAATACTTCTATTTTTCTAGCCAGGATCTCACTATTTTATTTCAATGTCTCTCCATTGGTATTTTCCTTCAAAGTCACATTAGAAATAACTAACAGACAAAATACTCGTACACTGCTTTAGAGTACCAGAAACAAACAAATAAAGCCCCCCAAGTAATTGTCAGCCCATGTCAGCAATTCAGTTATTAAGATCACATAAACCCATGTCTTATATATTCCACCCAGAATTGTTTTAAGGTCCTTGTATGCATAGAATTTTGAAATATATTATTTGAATATAAAAGTAGATTATGTATTTCCCCTGTGGCTGGCCAAATGTCTTTCCAACAAAGGGTAAAATAAGAAGGCTATTTTTTTGTGTAAAAGAGTGATCTTTTTAGTCATGCTTGATTGCTTTTTCAGGACTGTCTCCATTTATAATGAGATATTCTTGGACTCATTTGAACCAGAAAGTTTAGTAAAATTGTTACATTTTTTTACATAAAATACCTTGAATTATTTAAACTGTCTCAAATTCAGTATTTTTGAAATATACATGATATATATTGGATTTTTTGCTTCACAGGCTGAACATGACAAAAAATGGAAATATGCTAAATGTATTTCAAGAAATATTTGTTTTAATCTTTCGTACTTGTCAGCACTTCACACTAATTTAGTCTTATCTGCTGCTAAGGAGTTACACAGTAAGAGATGCACTTGTTATTCAAATCCCTATTAATGTTTCATATCATAGTTTGGCAAGAAGGCTGTGACTCTATTGGGCTATGATACAGGAAAGTTTTAATTATCTGTACTTTTCAGAAAACTTGGCCTAGGACGTCTGTGCTGAGAACAATGATATGAATTTACTTTTATTAGCAGTTTAAAATTACATTATAAAATGTGTTCTGTGATACTGTTCTCACAAGATCTGATGTGCAACGCAATGTGCAGAGCTTGAGGAGAAAATGCATTTTTATTATAATCACAGTGCCCAGATAAAATTGCAGGTGTGCAATGCTTTAGAAATATTTATTTGCAGGTAAAGATAAATTTCACATTAACTGAGTTTATGTTTTACTATTGGAAACAAGACAATCATCCTTTCATGCTTAGCTTGAGTCTTGTACCTGCATTGCTCTATATTTAATGTTTTCAGTGTATTTTGTAAAGTATTGCTTGGTAATGTTAACAGAGCTTACTTAAGCAGTTCTCTACTTTACAGGCGAAAAAAAATCTGTATCAGTTGTAGATTAAGTAGCCAAACCCTGCAACAATTCCTTTTCAAAGGAACACGTTGTAGTTCAAAATTTTATTTTACAGTACTTTTATCTTCAGGCACTATGTGAAGCAGCTCTTTTACTGCTGAACCCACAGCAAAAGCCTGGGTCTCGTCTTTCCTGTAATTGTCCATTCTTTTTTATAAGATTTATTTTTGCCTGTGGTGCTTAACTGAAAAAGTCACCCAGCTAAAATGTAGTTACTTCATTTCCAAGTAAAAACAATGGTGTTTTCATGTCCATACTTATTATTATTCTGAGAATGTACTAATTTGTTACATCCAAGATGACGGTTAGCTTGGTCCATGAAAGGGGCACTGTGCCAACCACTGCAGTTCAGTAAAAGGGCTTCTTTCATGGCAAGTGGTGGGACAGAAAGTAGCCCGCAGTGCGTGTGGGTATGGGCAGGCAGGTTGCCAGCAGAGTCATCCTGGTATCGGGCTTTGCTGTGTCGGGCTCTGAATGAAGCTCAAACTATGATTTCACTAAATGTCGGCATGGGCAGCCAAATTTTCGAGCCACCAGTGCTCTAAGGAGCAACTGATAAATGTTTTATCCCTGCAGGCTGTAGTTGATGTTGCACAAGGATTTTGCATGTGCTCAATGCATTATCATTCTTGGCATTAAGCTTAGATAATTGTCTACTTATATTGAGCCTGTAATAGCAAAATACAAGTGAAGAGGCATGTTTTACAAAGTAAAACTATGAAATAGGTTTAGCTATATTACTATGGATTTTTTTTGTTCTATCCTACTAAATTTGAATGAGAATGAAGTATGATTCTATACCTTAATGCTGCTCAAACCAGGGTGGTCTCATAATTTTGTTTTACATGCATGACATTGCTTAAGGTCATTAGTTGTAAATCTTAGTATAAAAAGACTGAAAATATATTCAGTACTTTGTAGTTACCGAATACATATTTAAAAGCCTCTATGAAAAGTCGGGACCTACATGGCAGATTTTCAGTAGCTGAATGGTCAATTTAATGATGTAGATTAGCTGTATCTAAACAGTAAATGGAGATAGGCTGTTGCAAGGCTTTGATGAATCTCTCTGATGCATATCCCAGTTGATCAATTTTCTAATTTTAGGGATTAGTATTCTGCTTTTCAATCCTAATATACCCTTTGGTTACATTCTATTTGAAATTTAACTTAGATCAGGTATAGCTTCTTTTACTTTTTGCTGTTGTTTGACTGTAACTGTCTAACAAGCACAAATTAAATTTTAATTTGGTGTTTCTCTTTGCAGTGACTGTGATGTAATGGTCTCATTTTTTCACTCATTTTTTTCTTAGTGTTACCTGACTTCTAATTAATTATTTAAATCACTACTGTATATTAAAAGACAGCCTTCAATATTGCTTTAAATGTTTTAAAGAGTAGCTTGCATTCACAAATTTTATTCAGCATAGTTATATTCAACAATTAAGTTTAGCAGCTAAAACTTTAATAGAGAAAAATTACTCATTTATCGGATTGATAGTTACTGCAATAGCAGTATATGTTATCGTAATAGTTGTGCATAGTATGGTCAATTTTTTTATGTATATAAATTCTGTTTGTGCAGGATCTACTGAGAAGAGGTAGGCAGCTTTTTGTGTAAATATGAAGAAATATTTAAATCATTTATTTAGAGAAAATCTGATTTTGTTTTTATTGCTCATGTTCCTGGAGCTAAAGTAGTTTCTGTGAAAGTGTGAATTGCCATTTTTTTTTTAATGTTTTGAACATGAAGGCTACTAGTGTCAAACCATTTGATAATATATTGTCTCAAATATACGCAAATCCAAATAGGTTATGACTATACTACTAATTTTGTCTTTGCAAATGCTGGATCTTTAACATACAGACTAATGAAATATTTGTAGTAAAATAGTTAACTCCAGCGGGTTATTGCTGTGGTTTGCAAAACCACATTGAAGTGCTTTCTTTTCATTTCATTGATGGTGGAACAAACATTTCTTTAATAAGGATACAGCACATTCTAATTTTGCAGCAGAAGCTTAGATAAGGATCAGGCCCCTCTGAATCACTGCTTTGACCTATGACATGGAAAGTGCTGAAGCTCTTTGGCAAAAGAAGAGTTAGTCATTCATTATTATGCACAGGACTTTCCAGTTCTAAAGGGGCTCTGTGCTTTCTCTCAGATAGACTTTGTTTGTTGGAAATGAGAACTGTATTTTGGCAGTAAAGGACAAGAACTGAAGCAACTCTGCAGGCAGACTCATTATGACATAATCCTTCATTAATCCTTATTCTCTATTAATAGATCATGACAGAAGTTTTGCTTTGGGTGACCATCTTCACCAGCAAGCTATGAGATAGCAGTAATAGACAAAGACCCAAATAATAGACCCAAACTCTTCTTTTTGGGCTATCATTTTATTTACAGTCTTAAGGAAGTACTTACGTGTTACCTTGGGGAAGTTAGTGTGCTAAGTGATCTGTTTTCTTCAAGTGCAACCTGGCTATGTATCTGAGAAATGTGGTTCATCTACTGGAAAATGAATTACTTATGTTACTTACCTGGCAGATAAATACACTGAAAAATTAGGTGTTGATTGCAGACTTGCTGCAGGACAAATATAGGGATGCAAGACCCCATTAGTAGTGAAAGTGGCAGTTAAAAGGGAAAGGACTGAAGAATGAGATTTTAAGTGCCACGTGAAATGAATGTGACAAAATTTGGCCAAGTGAAGGAAAATTTGAGAGGTTTTTCTTTCAGAGAAAGTTTAGGAGAAAAACCCACATAACTGTGGAGTGTTTGGGAATGTATTTTTGTAACAGTTACAAAAACTATTGTTTTACTTCTTATAAGAAAAAAATATGTGAGTCAATGTGGTTCATTGCCTGCTATTGCTTCCTATAGCAATGTATAGTCCTTGGCTACTCTCAAACCGCCATAGGCAGTGGAACAAAAAGTGCTGAGGAAAAACAAGTAAATTAAATATTTCTGGGGTATTGTTGACTACTGACTAAGTTGTTAGAGCTGAATTTACTGGCATTGGATCTTGACTGTGCCATGGTGCACAGAACTTCAAGGTTAGTTTGGTTATTGCTGAAGTGCTCCTGTGGGAACCGATGCTGCTGATGATGACAGAGCAGGCTCATGGGTTTTGTTATACAAATTAGGCTTTGTAACATCTAGTAATAGTGTCAAATATAATTTGAATATAAGCCAAAATGTAATTTCTGAAGCAACTGTCTGTGTTCTACAAAAGCATTTGTTGGTTTAAACTGCAGTCCATTTAAACTGTAATGATCTGTGATATTTAAGTCGTTTAAGAGAATAAACCAGACTACCTCCATTACCTTCTGTGAAACTATGCTGATTTACATCCATTGTGAATGAGATCACTAATTTTATTACATCTTCCCAAGCTTTAGTACCTCTTTGTTATGATATGTGCTGTAATGTCAGTTTGACTGGGAAAAATGGTGTAGAAAATCCCACTGTTTGAAAAACTGAGTGGAAAAGATTTGTATTTGTATTGGATCTTTGAGGCACTTCCAGGATCCAATGCCTGGAGACACAGGTGAGAAAAACATGTACATCTGAATATATATAATAATTACTAAGATGAAATGTTGTTATCTTCTAGCAGGACAATATTTTATGCCTGAAAATCTCAATATATATTTCCTTTGTGTAGCTTTTTAGCATCCTCTCCATTCTATTCAGAAAGGTATGAAATATGAATAGATTGTTAAATTTTTCCATAGGGAAGGTTTGCCATTCATATAGAGGAGATAATGCAATGGGGTTTACAATTTATAATTTTTATTTCCACTTAGTGTAATACTTTACACAAACAAAAGCTCTACATTTGCTACATACTGTGAGAAACTGTTGGAAGTGTGCTTTTTCCTCTGCAAGTAGCATTTATCACTTCAACTTTTCTGCTGAGAATTTTGAATCTGATTTAGACATAATGTGGCCATTCAGATATGGGGTTAGAGAAGGAATGAGAAAACATAATTCAGACTTCCTAAACTATTTGTAGTACTCTTGTTTTGCACTTCTTTGGAAGCATGCACAATAAAACCGACTTCTGAGTGTAGTTTTACTCCTCTTGCTGCTCTACACGTACACAGATAAAATATTGATAGCTTTGACAGTAGGTGTGGTTACATAAATGCAGCTGAGTATTCAGGTCCTGAGTAAAGCTCAGTGCTTCAGCACATCTGGATTTAATCGTTGCTTTCTGAAGAAGAGATTTCTGATAGTAAGCAGCCCTTTAATCCAGCAGACAAAAGGCATAACAGGAGCCACTGGATGGATGCTGACATGCCAAATTCAGTCTGGAAATGAGATACCAATTTTTTACATAAAGAGTAATTAGCCATCAGAGTGATTTTACTAGAAACAGGCTGGACTATCTCCCATACTGAACTTTAAAACTGAAATATCTTGTATTCAAAAAAAATTTTATGTCTTGAATGCAAGTAACAGGTTGGAAGAAATATGACTTTCACCTCTGGTCTATGGGGCTTTAAAATAAATTATTGTATTTTTCTGAAGTTCAAGCATCATTTATTGCTTACTTTTATACTACTTGATACGATTGTGATTACTGAGGGTTCTGTGTTAAACTGAGAGAAAAAGAATTACATTGTGTTTTCAGCTGTTCAGAACTGGTGGCACTGTGCTGGCTTGTGGCACTTCCATTCTTACCCTGCAAGAACCTGAACTCTGGTAGTGTCCATAAACAGTAATTCTATATTGTCTTTTGTATTTGATATCCTTCTTTTGCACAAAAATCATGCTTTTGGAAAAAGCTATTCTCCCTGTCCCCGTCTCCTTATTAGTCTCAGAAAATAAGCGGGCTCAGCACACCCAGTGAGCCATTTTCCTCATATGTCACATCATAATATTCAGCTTTTCATTGGGCACCATGGCTGGATCCAGGATGTTAGGTAGGCATTGGTGCAACATGGATTTAAATATTTATCTTTCTTAAAGTTAGACAGAAGTTTTTCAGAAAATGAGGTGGTGGGTGTGATGGCTTGCACGCTGAGTGACATCATGCTGTTGTGAGAAAACAATGTAATGGATTATATTCAGCAAGTTGTGAAACAACTCTGTGCTGCTTGTCACTGAAAAGACCAAAAACAAGAAATAATAAACTACAGCAAGTTTCTTGGTTAGAAAGAAAGAAGGAGGATTTTTCTAGCAGTTAGGATGAAAAGTCACTGGAATAGTTTACCTGGAGATTTAAGAAGTCACCATTACAAGCTGCTTCACGGGTTTGGGAAACATCTGTCAGTAGGGACGTACTCACACATGATCCTGCTTTTGTTGAGGTAGCTGAGGTTAACAGTAGGAGGGTGAAGAATATGTGAAGGCCAGAGCAGTATTTAAGGTTTCTGGCAGAAATCCTCTCCTTGAACAAAACAATGTCTTCTTCAGATAACGAACAGTATTCAGAGGATTCCAGGATCTTCTGTGGACTGTCTTTCTGTGTAAGTCAAAGAAACAGCATGAGCCATAGGGGACCTTCTCTAGTCTGCTTCCAGGGAAAAGTGACTTTGGTGGCAGAGAGACAACAGCTGTGGATACATGTGTAGGACTTGTAATCAGCAAAATGGAGCTGGCCATCACCTCAAATAAGATTATGAGAAGCACCAAAAGCACTGGCATCTGCCTGATCCTATTCTTTCTAGCAGTAGCTATAAAAGATAAGCAAACCTGGGAGAAGAAAAAAGAAGAAAGCCGGTAAAGTTCATATTGTTCAGAAAGCTTGTTGTTTGGGATGACTAGTTATCAGTTCTGTGGGAAGGTCATCATCTTCACAGACAAGGTATCACCCAAAGTCATGGGGAATTCAGTTTTAAAGTCCCAGACCAGTTTGCACAGTACTTAGAAGCAACAGATGTTGCTCTCCCTTACACATTAGCAGCTGTGGCCACGGAGTTCTCATTTCACCTGCAACCATTCACATTTTCCCAGGGAATGGAAAATGGCCCTCTTGAGGGGCCTATGCTTTCCTAGTATTGGAGTGAGAGGAGGTTTCTCATATCAGTCAAGAGAGAGAGTCTTTTCTCAAATTCTGGAGAGAATGGAGCATAGCCATGAAGCTCGGATTTAATGAAATACAATTTGTTCATCTGGAAGCCCTTCAAGATGGCAAAGATAATCACAAAAAATACCATCTGGACTTCAAAATACCTTTCCCTGCCTCTTAGAAGGCAGATGTTGTAGAAGTTCAGAATTGCTACCAGTTCCTGTAAATATTCATAGCGGAACTGTGTACTTTGGGGGAAATAGTGTAAAACCACATCTATAAATGGCCTGCTGCTTTTATTTTCTCTCTGTACCTGTAAACTATCATGATGGATGCCTCATTGCTGGACAGGGAAGCTCAATGCTTGTGTGTTCAGAGGAAGAAATATGAATGCACGATAACATTTTGGAAGCAATGGGTGATTTGTAGATCCCATAAATCCTTGTTGCAGCAAATCTTAGGAGATCTGATACAGAATATCAGATACCAGTTTCTATTCCAGAGTACCTGTCCCCTCATCCTTCAGAAGAGCTAAACAGTTGTTTAAAGACACTGTAAGTGGAAAACCATCACAAAATGGCCTTTTAGATTACAATGACTGCAAAACAATGATTACAAAACTTCTGCAACTCAAACTGAAAATAAAAGTCTGAGGTGGTTTTTTAAATTATTTTTTCCTATGTACATTTTTTATGTCAGCTAACAGCTGGACTGAAAATGCCTATTCAGCCACTTCCTGGCCTGTCTGCACTTTTTGATTCTTTGAAAAGCCAGAGAAACACTTATTTTGGATTATTTGTGCCTAGAGTAGTTTTGTTTCCCAGTGGTGCCATGTGTTTCCGGCAGTCATTCTGGAATGCTGTGTTCTATTCTGAGGTATTAGACACTGTCTCTAAGCTCTGGTTTTAATAGTATGTTCAATAAAAAAAACCAATCAATTGGATTAGCTGTTGCTTTGGGATCCTTATACACAGTATGTGCATTCAAGGGATCAGTCAACTGTGAAAAAGAAGTTTTTCATTCTTCAATACCGCAGTGTTTCAAGGTATAGTGCACACAGAATTCCACAGCCTGCCCTCTTGGTTTTGGTTTGGCAGTTTTAGTTTGGTTTGGTTTTGTTTTCTTTTGGTTTGTCATATCTGTAGCTTTATGACTGAAGGGAAACTCAGGCATGACAGATATATTCTATCTTTTCTATGCCATTGTAGAGAGCCTGTGTGCTGACAGTGTTTGCTCTCTTAACATTGCCAGGCAGAGTGACCTCTGCCCAGAGCTCAGGCACATGACAGTGTATGTATATGAACTGCAGAGCTCAGACTAGTTACTGTAAATAGGTTCTCTCCAACTTCACAGGACAAGGGATTTCTGAGCTGCTTCTTCTGATTGTGTTTCTGTGCACTCCTCTTTTGTCAGCCGTAGATGGCAGATCCTTGTTGTATGTATCAAAGCAGTTTCCTACACAATGCCAGCCAGGACCCAGCACTCTCATGTAGTAGGCTCCTTAAAAAATTGCATTGGGAGATGTGGCAGTTAGGGCTGTTAATTACCATATAAAGTGTCACTTTCCAAGAGTGAGTCTTCAGTGTCTTCACTTTTTGGCTTGGCTTTTCTGCTTGTAGCAATATATGGAATTATAGCTGTGTTCGTACAGTAGAGAACCTAAATATACGTGTAATTGGTAAGCTAACTATATATATGTGATAGGACAGCTGCTAAATGAGCTACTAGTTAATAGTCTGATGGCAGAAAATGGAGGGGTTATATGTAGGAAGAGGTCTTTTATTTGTCGCTAAAAGGAGAGATTCTGACTCATTTTAGGCTCTGGAGTAGTGTGGGTGAGCCAACATGTAGAATATGGTAAATCTAGGTATTCGAAGGAAAGTGAATGGAAATTGTCATTTTTTGTGACAGGAGAGTGTGTTTGGTATGGTGCCAAGTAAAGGCAAGTATGTGCAGGTTTGTTCGAAAGATCTGCCAATAACACAGAAACTTCTCGTGTCCCTGGGATGAATTTCAGATTCTGAAAGGAAACGAACAGCCAGAAAAACAGGAAAGAACAAAAGTAATTGAAAACATGTGATCCCAGGTCTTGTGCACAGATTTAATTAAGACCTCTACCTTCCAGTGCTTTTGCCAAACAGTTTTTGTAAACCTTAGGCAAAATATGTTGACTAGTCCGCATTTGGAGACACAGGCATTAATTTCCATGGTACAGAGGCAATCCTTTTGTTCAGAACTATGTTACTTCAAACGAGTATTTCATTAGGGTGAATATTTATGTAAATTTTGGATGTGCTCTGTGTACTGGAAAAACTCTTCCCGAAAATGTGTCGCATCAGTAATGAGTTGTTGTTGGTTTTTTCCCACTGCCTTGTACCGTTCTTAGAGATGTAAAGCAACACATCTTACGTTTCCTCCCCTTTCTGCACGCAGAATAGAAATTACAGCGACAGCTTAGCTTGTTTTGCCTATGGATCAATGCCAGAAAGCAGTTTTGAAGGTGTTTTAAAATGAAGACATCTGGCAGCTGGCGTACTTACAATTCGTTTGCCAAAGACAAGTTGCATGCTGTTGGAATTTTCAATTGAAGGTCACGCATCAGGTAAAAATCAGTCAGGTGGAGCTCATGTGTGGTGAACCCACACACTTGAAGAACGGTTTGCCCAGGGGTGAGTGGGTGGGCTAAACTGTGAAGGATGTTTGTCTAATTTTTCCTCTTTAAAATGTGAAGCCCAAAGCTAAAAAGAGGTCAGTAAATCTGAGAAGAAATCACAAGGCTATGATATTTTAGTGGAACCACCATCAATTAGTTTGAGCAGAGAGTGCCAAAAAAAAAGAAAAAGGAAAGATGAATAACAGAATCTGACATAATGTTGGACAAACACTCTACTGTCAACTGAGTGGTCACACACTTTTTGCTCTCATTTTTTTCAGTAAGAAATAGCCTGGAGGATTATTTGTACACAGCTTTGTACTGACAGTGAATTAGTAACACTGTGTCATTGTGCATTCAGCGATTCAGTGACAGCTCTGATACTAAGCTGTTTACATTAATTGATGTTTAATGGTCTTAATGCAGTATGTTTTACCATTATAAACTTTCTCTTCATCAGTATGGTTACTTAATAAGATACTAATATTTCTAAATCAAAGGGTCTGCACCCACAATGGCTTTACGTATGCTTACATGGAAAATACATGTCCTGTCTGTGTAACATGGGGAAATGCTGTTCAGTATTATTGCTGCAAGAATAAAAGCATGAGGCCTGAATTCTTCTCTCACTTAAGCATGGTTTTATATAAAAGAAGCTTCTTTTGTGTTAATAGATACAGACATTTTTATTACTTGGATGTATGTAGAAAGAGGAAAATCAGGCCTAGGACACATGTATGCTGCAACGTTTAAAAGTACAACTATAGCAGATTTTTCTGTGTTTTGCTACATGAAAACTTTAATGTGACATTTCAGAATGTTGTGCATTCAGAACATGGTTAGATATATATAAACCTAAAAATGACCTAAATCCTTGTGAAAACATTTTGAACAATATTGGGTTTTCTAAAGTATAAGCAGAAGAAAAAGCAATCTTGCCCACTGTTTCTGAGAGGGGAAGTTCAGAAATTAATTGAGCAGCATTATTCACTTGGTAAGGTCAGTACTTGTACTTGTCAAGCAATGGAGAGTATTTTTTTCTGCTGTTTCTTCTTTTTCTGTTTCTTCTGCTCTCTAAGTACATGAAAACGTACTTTTATCATATTTACCCAAAACTCTTAGGTAGAGGGACCAGAGATCCCAACTATTCCCTATGGAACTTTCATCTGAAGCCTAGCTCCTAAACTCCCAGGCTGACTGAAAAGGTAACTTTGGTGTTTAGACTATGAGCTTTCTGCCCAAGGAGTGGGAGAAATAAGGGATGCCTGATACTGATATTCAGTGCAGGAGCATGGACTTCTCTGCTTTTAAGGGAATTGTCTTTAACTGATTGCACTGCAGTATGGACTCATGGCTAAAACACTGAAGGATTCAGTGGAACCAGAATCCCACAAATCCCACTGGACAGCTATTTATGGGAAAAAAATATAACAGAGGCAAATGCATCTCTCGAAGCTTTTTTTTTTTTTGTCAATAGAGAGTAAAAAAATATAGGGAAAGAAAAAGGAATACTTATTTTAAACCCTTTAGATTTGGTTTCTTACTAGGAAAAGTTCAAGCTGTACCCCTTCTCTTTCTTCCATTAAATTTTAAGCTGCCCCTCTGATGCTTAGGTTTTGGACAGCTGGACTTTACAACAATCCCTACCAGTTCTCGTTATGTCCTTGTGCACCTTGCAGGTCAAAGGTAGCATGATGTGGCTGAAGCCTTAAGCGCTTCTGTAAAATAAATCATCGATAATTGCTAGTATGAATTACTTTGAATGAAAGACTTTGGTGTCAAATTTAGATGTACAAAAAAAGTTGAAACTTTTTCACTTCTTCTGGAGAGGTACTATTTAAATTGTGTAAATGTAGCATAGTGTAAAATACTGGATGATTTTTTTGCTTCCTGTAAGAGGGAATGCAGAGTCTAAAGATGAAATATGAAACTGCTTTGAGATGAGGATCTAGAGAAAATGTTGATGATTTGTCACAACTGTTCATCATTGCACTAAACCTGTTTTGTTTTCCTGCTCAAATTCCTGACAGATAATGGCAATCTGACATTCTTACTGTTTTCATTTTACTGCAAAAAAGATCTACAGAGAAGGGGCTGAAACCAAGTAGTGTTATTACATTGCAAGGCTCTTAGACTCCTAAGATTGATTTCTTGAGTAACATAAGCTGTTTCCACTGCAGTCATGTGAATATTTTGAAGTTACTCTTGCTTAATGTGAAATTCCATTACTGGTTGAAAGGAGCCCATGGTTATCCTGCTTAACTATCTCCAAGCACATGAAACTGTACTTTGCCTCTGTAGATGAGCCCAGGGCAGTTATAAATATTTTGAGGGACATCTTCAAAATAATGCACCTAAGGAAGTGTTCTGATTTGATTGAAAATAAAAGATTTTGTTAGTTCACCCTTAGGCTGTCAGGTGACTGTGGAAAAAAGAAGTGTCGTCTTCTTAATTGTTGTGTCCAGTATGATCCTTGCCAGCCTTATGCCCTAGTGTGGTAAGAGGCCTTTTGTACTCTTAGATTCACTGCTACAGTGTTTTGTGTTTTACCTTGGAACCCTGAGCCCCTGGCAGTAGGATACAACTGAGGTCTCGGGAAATTTGACAGATTTTACAACAGCGCTTCGAAGGGTTCCAGCAGTAGCTGCTTGAGCCTGGCATTGTTTTTGTTTAGCGGCAAACTTGGTTCACTCTGTGACCATGTCCCAGGTCTGGTTTGGTTGTGCTTTTCCTCTTTATTTGTCATGGAAGCAGCCTGCCTAAGCCGCTCTGCTATGAGATTTATTTTGCTGACAAATTATCAGTATGAAAACTCTTGATTCTGAGGGTCACTTCGTCTTGGGTGCCAGTGGATCCAAAGTTAAACCTCCCAGAGGTTCTTTAAAAGCTCTGTGTAGCAAAGATTTTGCTTCAAGTGGTATATCCATAAGGAATGTTTTCATTAATGATTTCTGAAGCTTTGGGGATGAGGATACTGCCCTCATGTCTGTGTTCTAATTATGCTGAACTGTTAACTATAAATTCAGTGTTTTTATTGAAGCCTTTCCTTGGCATAATGATGTATTTGGTTTAGTTATTGTTTCTGTTAATTCTAATGCCCCCTGCTGCTGAGGAAATGGCATGTGCTCTGTAAATGGAATCATAAATATGTTAAAGGATACAAATTGGAGTGCTTTAAGAGTACAAGTGGATATTTCGGAAGCAAGAAGTGATGCTATATTAGAATGCAATAACATCTTCTGGGCAAAATAGATCCAAACACATACAAAAATATAGTAAGAGAGAACAACACAACTACTGTGGGAATGTGTATAAACATCTGAGTGTGTGCTGAATCACTTTTTACACATTTCTGGTAGAAGGGAAGGAGTAGGATAAGTAAATTTTACAAACAGTTAAAGAACCATGACTGGGAAAGATGGTGAAAGGTGAAAACTGCTGAACATTCAGAGACTTTTTCTATTTTTCATTTTTAATTGGTTTGCTTTGTCTAAATGCCCTTTTTTTTCTCTTTTTTTTGGTGTGTGTTTTTTTCCTCCCTTCTTTGAGACAAAACCCATTCAGCTTTGGTAAAGGTATGCTGCTTTAATAGGAATAAAAAGTTGTAGCTACAGACTTGATGGGTGACACAGGTTTTTATGCATGGAGCTTTTCACCATAGAATTTGCTCTTCAGAATTTAATAATACAGAAAATTTAAAATGGTTTGAAATTGCTTGACAAACAGATTATTAGTCAGCATTATCACAAGGAAACAGGGAGTAAAGACTGTTTGAACAAGAAGGAATTTGCTTTAAGACCCTGAAGAAGTACTTCCGTGTTATTTGAAGATGAGGTAAAATTCAATAATATTGTGAAAGACAATTAAGACTACCATGACAAGGTAGAATGAACCAGTAGAACGCAGTAGATAAATATGTTGTAGATCTAAATAAATCTCAAGAATAGAATTTTGCTGAAAAAGGTATTAGTTTAAATATAGCAAGAAAGATGATTCATTAATGAATATTCATTGTGAGAGACGACCTTGGAAATGAAACAAGAGAAAATTATGCATGCATAGCAAAGAAACATAATGGTCAGCAATGACTGTTAAATAGGATAGTGCAGGACTCCTGTACAGTGGTCATCAGCAGAAATCCCCTTGTCGTGGTCTATGTAAGGCTGTACCATACAAAACCCTCAAAAATATAAATAAAGAAGTAACCCATGTGTGCCTTTTAAGTATCTTTAACCCATCTATATTTTAAATCTATTTTAACATAAGTTCCTTTATATCGCACTCGTAGTTCTCCATGAACTGCATTACTTGAAGTGAATTTGTCTTATTCTAGCGTTCATCAGAGATATCCATCTGCAATATCTTCTCTCTTCATGGGGTGTGGAGAGAGGAACCCATTACCCAAAGATCAACCCAGTACTGACATTAGAGCTTTAGTGGGGCCAGCATTGTTTCCATCATTCTTATGTGTGTAAAAAATGCTAACTTTGTAACTCTTTGTCATTTGGTGAATGATTTTCACTCAGTTTCTTCCTGTTTAAATTCCTTATATTTTGAGTCTTTCTCATAGTCCTATTCAAAAGAAACTAATATATGTATTATACACACAATGGATGGCTTGAAAGAGAAGTTGTCTTCACTGACAGTAGAGATCAAGTAAATTTATTTATTTTTAAATTATAACATGTATTACATGGAAAACACTCAAATTGTAAGGTGAATAGTGAAACAGGTTGCAGTAAAGGCTGGACTTGAGTGAAGGGAATAAAATAGTACTGACTTTTAATCATTCACATGCTTTGCCATTAACTCATCCTTCTTTTTTTTTTGGCAATAAAATGTGACCAGGAGAAAAAACATCTCTCCTGTGATCAAACTGTTCTCTTTCAAAGAGGCAGGGAGAGTGTTCTTTTCCACATCCAGATGGGCACTCCATGGCGTGGAATAAAGGACAGCCATGAGATATGGGCTGCCCCCTTGCCTGAAAACAGGCACAGACTCACAACCTAGCTCAGATAAAGAGAACTGTAGAGAAATTTAGACCTTCACCTGTGGAGGCACCCAATTAATAACTAAGAACTCTCCAAAAACCAAAGTTTCCTAGTTTATAGAACTTAGCTACGTGTTTGTTTTCTTTTTTGGAAAATGCACAGTTGGTATTTCCTGAGTTATATAAATTTACAAATAAAAGAATTTTCCTTAATCTCCTTTAATCTCTTACAACCCTATGGAATAACAGTTCGCTTCCTTCTGTTGCCTGTTTGTAAATAGACTCTACCAAGCCTGGTAACATCAGAGCATTCATAGCTTATCACATTTGGAAATGATGACTTGTTCTCTTATGAGCTGCTCCAATGGGTCACTTAGTCCATATCCAGGGAATAATAAGCAATTTCAGCAGGAGTTGGGGCAGTCCAGCTTTGGTAGCTGTGCCCTTCTGGACCAAGCCTGTTGGCACCATCAGCTTCATAGGGATTCTGAGCATCTTGGCAATGTGGAACCAAATTCCACTTTCACTCTCAACGCCTTTCTCCTATATAAAAAACCTTCAAGGACACACCTGAGGGCAGATCTGGCTCCGTGTGATTAATACACACAGTGAACTCACAGAACCTATTGGAAAATTTTAATAATCAGTATCAGAAAGTTTGGATAAGTGTATACTCTGCAATATCTTTACCACAGAAATTTTCTGTTGCAAGCTGCCGTGCTCAAGTATGCATTTCTTTTATGAATGAAGGTCTTTTGTGCATCAAGATTAAAATCCTCTGCTTCTCTGCTATGAAGGGGAAAAAAAAAAATCTCTTTGAGAGTGCAGTTCATGTAAACCATTTCTTTAAAAACAGAGCCCTTAAATAGCTCCAAGTACATTTCTGTGTATGACACATAAATGTCCACTAATTGCATGAAGGGAGAACTGAGATTCCAATAGCAAATTCTGTAAAAAGTAGATATACAAAGAAAAGTGGAAGCATCTGTTTAATATATACGACATTAGAATTTAATTTTACCTCTGTGATGCTTTTGTGTAGCTGCAGTGTTACAGAGGAGCACATAAGCATAGTAGTGCAGTGTCAGCAGGTGCATGCCACCAAATTACTGCTTTTAATTTGCATATTCATCTGCTAAGAAGCATGTCATTATCATATCAAAGGGATACTAAGCAACATCTAGCTTCGAGAGATGTGGCATAGTTTCAATACGAGCAATTAATGCAAGATGAGGACTCTCTTTTTGTCATGTCTCCTAGGGCTAGCTGTAATCGGGCTTATTATTGGATACCAATAAGACTGAGGTACCAGTTGGCAGAGAATGAGAGAAGTACAGAAAAACAGAGCTGTATGAGGTGTCTTAACTACACACTTGATAGAAAACCAATTCTCTGGTCACTTTTTGAAAACAAAAGCTGCTACTATCTGCTGAATAAGTCTGATCAAAGATAAACATTATATGGAGCATATCTTTAAAGGGAGATGACAGAGAAAAAGTTAAACCTAAATAGGCTCTATTTTCCATGAAACGAGTAAGTAAAGCTCACTAATGAAATGCAGAATAAGGGCTCTTAGAATTCCAAGCTCTTAGAGAAATGGATTTATAAGTAAGATTTTATTTCAAAGATCCTTGTTGCAATAGGTCACTACTCCATGGGACAAAGAGGGTAGATGCAGATTCAAGAATGGTGGCAGGTCTCCTGTCACTGTTCTGTGCAAGGCATCATACTTTGTTAGTGCTCACAAATAGGAAAGCAGATGGAGTCTTACGTGTTGGACAAATCAGTATCCAGAAGTAGTTTCCTATGGTAAAGATCACTTTCTCTGATGGACTGTTTAGAGAAGATATGCCAGGAAAAAAAAATTCTCCTCATGAATGAAGAGATGTACCTAAGGACATGCTGGGTCAGCCTGGGGCCTGCTGTGCCCGGCCTGCTGTGCCCAAGATGTAGGGAGAAGTAGGGGAGCAAGGCAAGAGTACAAGGATGTTTCTGACAGAGGACATCTTCCGAGCTTCCAACGTTTGGCAGGGTCCTCCTAAAACTGATTTGACATCTGTGTTCAACAGCTGTGGGTAAACTTTGGGAAACAGTTTATATTCTGGCAAAGACAAATGGAGCCTAAAATGTGATCGCTGACAGACTCCTCAGACAGATATTTCAGAGGGACAACTTCAGCTATGAGCTGGTTAATTACATTTCAGATCTTGTTCATTATTTATCTCTTGTTGTTTAGCTTTTTTGAAAAACCTAAGCTCTACGGCCATCAAAATGTGGTCAGTTTTCATCTCCACCTCCTGAGGATCTGATTCATAATGCAGAGTTTAGTATTGCTTGTGTAAAAAGAATCCTAAACTACACTGACCAACGTCATTTTTTCAAAGAGAGGGAAACTTTTCCCCTTTTTGTCACTGGGCCATCATCTTTTGACACATATTAGGTGTTTAGGAAGTCCTCCTTTGCATCTTTAGTACTTTTAACTCCATTCTTGCCACTGAGACTAATTTCCCTGATTTATTTCTAATAATTTCAATAAGATTAGGACTTTACTCTCTTTGGGCTCTACTGAATTGGATTCATGGCTGTAGCTGCCCCAGCCTCATGGTAATGATCAGTTGTTAGTGGCAGTTAGTCATTATATTGTGGGAATGAGAAAGCAGCTGTAATGTTTAAATATCATGATTATAAGGTTAGTAGTAGTTTTTCATGATTTATTCAATTATGTATAGGTACAATGACATGTGCTTCATGTCAGTAATATGAATACAGATAAACAAAATAGATGTGCCACTTACAGGATACCGTGGCTTTTGTCAGCTTTTCTAAACAACTTTCGTTGTGTTTTGTTCAGGTGCTAATAGTCAGCATTTTATAACACGTCTTGTTACGCTTAGTAGAAGATAATTTCATAGTCCTTTATTGTTTCACTGGATTAACTGGATAATCTTAACATTGGCATTTCCCTACATTTTGAAATCTTGGGAACTGACTGTTAAAAAAGTTTTCTGTCTGTCATATCTACACTAGTGATTGTCACATAATGGTTGACAATAGGATATTAAATGAACTTAAAATTCATATTAAGTGTGATCTTGAATACTCTTTCAGTGTTTCAATGGTTTCATAGGCAAAGTTGGAACAAAAAATTTCAAAGATACTTGCAGTGTTTTCATTTTTTTATCACAATACCATTTACCATTATGGTGGGGTGAAATAGAAACTAAAGACTTACATATTTTGAAATTATGATAATAATTGAATCTTAAATAAAAAAGGAAAAAGAAAATCCAAAGGTAATTTGGAGGTCTCCACTGGAGTTCACCAATAACATCTCACTTTCTTTTTACAAATGAATCCTTAAAGGGTCTTTAGTGGAAAAAAAAAAAAAAAAAAAAAAAAAAAAAAAAAAAAAAAAAAAAAAAAAAAAAAAAAAAAAAAAAAAAAAAAAAAAAAACAACAACAAAACAATAAAGAAACCAAACCAAATAAAACCTTATTTTTTCCAAAAAAATTTCTGTCTTATTATAAATCCTGATTCTCTAATTTTTTCCATAAGTGATGACAAAGCTTTGTTAAATGAAAAATTAATGTTGCCCCCATGGAAATATATGGACCTCTCACAAGGGCTAAACTTTCATTAAGTTTTTAGTGATGTGAATCATTTGCTATAGTCTTAATCTAGTTGTTTTCATTCTAGAAAAACTTTTAGTTATAGAAGGAAACTATATTGGTGGGAAAAAAAATATAATTGGGTTTTCTGGTTAAAATTTGCAGCTATAATTGTAATTTAGAAGAAGGATATCTTAGTGATATACTTGATTGTTACTTTTCAGACTTCACAGTCAAGGATTTGTAAAGTGATACTGAACACTTCATGTTCCTTGCAGCCTCAGTTTCCTCATCAGTAAAATGATTATATTCTCCACTTCTGTGAAGTGTTATGAAATGTTGTTATTTGCTAATACAAATCACATACATTTGAGAAGTGGCTATGTTTTTATTGATATAACCTATACATAAATTAAGCAACTCTGATATTTTGTCCTCAAGATGTGACTCAGGAATGGACTCTGCACTGTGTGAAATTATCCTTTTTGGTATCATTAAAAGTAGTACATTAAAGTAGTGAGGAATACTTCTTTTTGAGAAACTATTGCTTATTTACTTTTTGGTGTTTAACACAATACATACTAGTACATAGTAAATTATTACAAGGTAAAACTGATACAGTGAAGAAAAATGAAAATAACGGGTTTTCCTTAATATATTGCAGTATATAATTTTTAATTCTGCTTACAATTTGGTATGCTATTTTTATGATGCCAAACCTCACAGTTAAATAACTCTGTATACTCAAAAACTCTCAGAGTATTTCATAAAACTGATCTAAACTGAATTTCCTTATACTTAGTAGATACGTACTGTTCAAGTAAATATCATTCAAAGTATTACAAAGAAAACTGGACAACCTCCTTTAGGCTCCTACACTGAGTCACGTTTGCCTACATTCAATCTTGCCTCTCAAGTTATTTTTTAATTGGATGTAAAGAAATTGGTGTAGTTTACTTTAGATAACCATTATTAATTAGGTGATTCATTAGTAACATTTTTAAGTTTCTCATTTGGAGGTTTGTAATTTCTAATGTCAGTGTTGTGAACAATAGCACACATTAATTTCATTCCTAAAATTAACTGGACTGTTGATATGGGTCACGCCTTCAGCAGCACTTTTTCTCCAAGACTGAAGATATGGTGCAGAATATACATTTAATTTTAGCATAGTGTGTTTTTACTGAAATATTAGTATCAAATATCAAAGTAATTAAATATCAAATAATATCAAAGTCCAGTTAAAGGCTGTGGTGGAGGCTGTGTCATGGTGTTGTTTATCCTGTTTCCTGGGGAAGAGGAACAGATCATTAAATGCATCTGTGAATTGTAAGAGATGATTTGTGCACATTTTTCTGATGCATTCTGTGATAGAAGGGGTAACCTGACGCAGCTAAACTCATTTTTCCAATGCCATTTTAGACTTGGGGGTTGAAGGAGAAGAGCCCTGAGTTGTAAGACTAGAACTGTATTGCCATGATAACGGTAAAATAAGCAGTGACAGAGCCAGCTTAAATCTTACTGCAACAAACGTTCCCTGGTCATGGAGCATTTTCCGTACAATCCCAGATCCCTGGATCTCTCTGGTCTCACTGTTTAGAGATGGTTGGCTCAGGCCAGCCTGTGCCTACATATGGCTTCCCGCTCTCTTAGGGTCCGGTCCTGCCTGGCCATGAGTACCCTCAACTCTCAGTGATGATTTCAGTGGGATTGGAGGACCTCACAGGAGTGTGCTTGATGCCTTACAAGATCAGACACTGATAATTGAATCACGCAAGACAGAGGTGCAAGAAAATTGTTTTCTTTCCAATTTCACTCTGAAGTCAGACTGACTTTCCACAGTATGTTTGTAAGTGCCCAGGGCCAGATCCTACAAGATAATACTGAGTTTTTGCAGTTGTCATTTGCTTCATTAAGAAGTGAGGATGCTCAGATGCTGGATTGGACCGCTTTCATTGTATTTCATTATTTCTAAGCCACGATCAAATCTGTTATTTCTCTCCAAATCTATTGAAGCAAGTATTGTTTCTTGCAGATACTGCAGATCATCTTCAGATGACGTGAAATGAACAGAAACGACACTGCAGACTATGTAGTATCAGTTATTATTCATAAATAAAGTTTACCATCTATTTATAAAGTAGCAGAATTTAAGCAAATTATAACCCCAAATTTTTTTTCAGATATACTTAAAATAGAAGGATGATAAATGCTTTGAAATAATAATTTGCTGGTTAAAATGAAAAGGTTGATGTAAGAGTGAATTAAAGCACATCATTTTAAACATGATCTTTCTAACACAAATGGAATTACTATAAATAGACTCTGGTTGTGTTGTCGAGTAATGCGTTCAGTTATGCCAGACTAATAACTCCTTAGCCATGTATTAATCTACATTGTTTTAATGTCAGTAAATGTTCTAATCGGCTCAGCTGTAGCTCGTGGTCATAACACAATGCCTGACTATGGAAAGTACATTTTAACTTACCACTTTTCATTTAATGTTCATGATTTTATCCTCTGTATGACAGTGATTCTAATAACTTTTTTCCTATAACATATCTTTGCTAATTCTGCACAGTAGAAGCATCTGATTTTCCAGTGTCAAATGTTTTTTGCTTAGGCTTTCATGTATGAACTTGCCAGTTAACAGCTGAGAACTTGGTGATGATGAATAAGGTTGCATATTTTCAGTCTTCTCCCTCATTGTCTTTTCTCTTTAACCAAGACCCAGCAGGTGAGACTTCACTCCCCCAATACAGGGCTCTTTTTCCCAAAGAATTATCTTCATGCTAGCTGTGCCCTGCTTTCAAAAGAGATGTGAAGCCATTCTGGAACTTGAGACATGAGTGATTCCAAGGAGAAGAAACCAGAAACTGCCCCTGCTTGTGATCATTACAAATCACTCATAATGAATGCTCGGAGATACTTAACCCCTATATGACTTCATCAGTTGTTCAAGCATTATTTCTACTCCTGCACTGATGGCTTTATTCACAGTTTGCAGACAGCATATTGAAGCTCTTAGCTGAAGTTTAGCCAAGGCTGTATACATCCCGTGCCAAGGATAGTGTTAGATCCCAGGACTTCCTGATTCTTACACGTAGACCTTTATACTGGTAGAAGAAAGGACTAATGACTGAACAGACACATGGAAGGCTTGCAGCCCTCTAGGAGAGTTAGCAGACTATAACATAATATGGACCATTTTGAGTCAATGCTGAATGGAATAGTTATACAACAAGATTTTTTTCCCTGTTGGCACTGTAAATGCTAGCAAAGCTGTTGGCATTAGTATTAATTCCTGGTATTGATTTATCTGCTGGCACCAGGTGTGGTAAATCTTGTAAAGAAAAGCCAATCCTAGCTTGAAAGCATATTGCTTTGTTTTTCCTGGGAGGGCCAGGACTGCCTGCTTTCTTCATATAGAAAGGAAAGGAAAGCAAAGCAAGAACTCATTGGAAACAGAATATTAAAATGCGTGCCCTTGTCTCTAGACAGCCATGGCTTTTTCTTTACAGCCCTTATTTCATCTTTACCGCTTTTGTTCTGTCCAAGATATAATTCTATTTATGGTATATTTGGGGTCATTTTTATTTGTAGAGAGAAGTACATAATGTTTTTAGGTGTTGAAAATAAATGACAGTATTAGTGCTATGAAGTTTTTCAGTGCTGCTCCGATGTGTGGCTGCTCTGTGCACACCTGAAGGAAACAGCTCTGTGGTGGAGTACCTTGGCAATTCTCTCCCTCTCACTGGAAGTGCTGCCTATATCCACACACGTTTTTTTTTTTTTTTCTTAGTCACCACCTTTCTGAAAAGGTGAAGAAACTACCTTTATCAGGCTCAATAAGGAAAAATACCTTTGTAAATGTTCTTTTGACATTAACAGTTATATTAACTCACCTGCCAATGCTCAGATGAACTGCTTGCTACCACAGTCCTGTGCAGGGCAGAGGGTTGGACTCGATGATCCTGGTGGGTTCCTTCCAACTCAGCTTATTCTGTGATTCTGTGATACTTATTTATCTACATCTAATCAACAGAGAATCATCATAAGCAATTCTCTTTTTGGAGTCTTTATAACTTGTCAAAAGACAAGCTGAACTATTCCAAGCACAGAATAATGTGCCATTATTCACTGTATAATGTCTGTACTTGGCATTCCTCTGACTTTATGTTTTGCACTAACCAAGGGCTTTTCACTGTAGAAACCATCTTTGAGTTATTTGCATCCTTGGCTTTGAGTCCAAGTAGAATCCAGCTGGCAGTGTTTGTGTTTCCTGTTTATTTGACTTAGTTGAGATTACTGAAAGGAGAAACTTGAGTTTGTACCACTGCAATGTAGTAGAGTTGAAAGTAAAGTCACGAACATGGTAGATGGTAGCCTTAAATGCTGCTACTGCGTTTGGGATTGAATTGGTACTTTGAAATTGGGGGTTAGGCTCTGGAAATCTTTTTTTTTTCATTTGCAGGTGAAACTAGTTTTTCTTTCTGTGCATATTCTTTCATCATGTAGTCATGGACAGGCAGAAAATGTGAGCTACTTGGCCTTTTAGCAAAAGATGTTTCTTCCAGTATGAAGGGCTTTGGTATTTATTCAGCTATTTTCCCTGATCACTTGGAACAGGATCCCATGCAAACTTCTTACAACCTCAATGCGAAAAGATCTAGGGTGAACGTAGTTACATGTGGAAAAGTCTCTGAATGTATGGATGTGGATGAGTAGACTCTGAAACTTCCAGCACCCATGGACTGGGGCTCATTTGTGTTCCCTGTGGGTCAGAATAAAGATCTGTAGTCCATCTGCCAGTGAACAAAAGCATTCCTTCTTTGGCGCTGACATAGTTTCTCTGATAATAGGTCTCTTAATAGCAGGAATTTGTAAATCAAAACTACAGTAAATATATCAACGGTACAATACTTTCCATGTCTAAATAACAGGGTTTTTTTCACTTTCACTTTTATCTTCAGGATGTCAAGCAAGAGATTAGAAGGCAATTTTGAAACTGAAGGGGGGGAGGGGCACCATGATGTTATTCTGTAGAAGTTATTTGATTGCTCTTCATAGTCTTTTCATTACAACTGGCATTTAGAAACTCAACCACACATGCCGTTCCACACCTTTCTACATGATACTGTTTCTTCCTGGTCTCCTTATCTGTAACTGTGATGATGCACAGCTTTCTCCTATTTCTTTCTTGTGGGTTTGTGCAGTTTCTTGATGTTTGTGACAGGCCACGATAGGGGAAGCTTTTATCACTGTGGGGTTTGGAGGCCTCAGTAAATTGAAAATTGCAAATGAAATCCACCGGGCTTGAATTCATCAGCTATTATGTCAGATGACCTTTGGCAGCTGCTGATAAAAATGAGAGAATGTTAGCTCTGATCCAATTTTCAGCACTAACCATTCCTTTTCAAATCCATTCACAGTCAGGCAGCAGACACATGGGAAGTGAAAATGATAGGGTTTCAAGAGAGCTGCATTGTGTTGCAGATTAAGATTTTCTCCCCCTATTTCTAGAGGTCGGCCCCCAGGCCCCTGTCTGGTATCTACCTATTGTCCAATCAGTTTCAATATCTGCTTTAGAGGACATGTTAGCCATCCTTACAGATAAGTGCTTACAGGAGAAAATGTTGGACTTAATAGTTTTGCTTAGGAGGCATCAAGGGTCACAGTGTACCAATATTGACTGGCACATGTTAGTTTAATCTGACATTCTTAGGAATGCGACACTAGATTCTTTCGGAGTTGTTGATCTCTGAGATTTTTGTTCCCAGGTCTAGGTTTTATAAATTTTATTTTTCTGTAACTGTTTATATTCATGAGCCGCTGATATTCATAAAAAAGCCTGCCACGGCTGGACCCAGGCAGCCCTTACCTTGCACCCCTGTCTCAGAGGTTGCATAAATTATGTTGCATGATGGTACTGTGCTCTTTCTCCTTAGAGAAGCTGAGAAGATACAGACATTGTTTCAGCACTTGCAAACTATGCACTATGTAAAATTAAATAACTAGGTTTTCAAACCAAAATTAATGTAATAAATATAATTTTTAGCTCGGTTAGGAGTCAGTTTTGCCTTCTAAGGTCTTGCCATGTGTGCAGCCCCTCCCTCTGCCTTTGGCTTCCTGAAGAATGAGGAGTGCACTCAGCACCTCCAGGAGTTGCTCATGGGCTCAAGGGCTGAACCCGAGTTCAGGATGACCTTTTAAACCAACATCATGTTTAATGTATGTGCCCCACTCCCTATCAGCATTTTTCTCCCCAGTTTAAGAAGGAAAATAAGGAAGCCGTGGACTCCGTTCCCTTGAAAAAATAATGTATGTCATTAAAATTTAAAAGTTTTAGAATAGTACCTTGTACTGCTTAGTTCTTCAGTTTTTAGAGACATAGCTCCCATTGAATTCTCTTTTTAGAAGGCAGTAATGATATGTAGATTGGACTTGTTTGGACAAGAATTCAAAAATCAGGTTCCTTGACTGATCACACTGTCACTCTTCAAAACATTGCTGTTAGGTCTTCACTGGAAAAGATATTCCTAATATTCTTACCGAAATATTTCAGAAGTACAGTGCCATCTTAAAGTTGCATATGTTTTATATTTAACATTTTTACTGATTCCCTTAGCTAGAATGTGAATAAATATTCAGTGGCTTGGCTTAATAAATAAATAATTTAAAATTAATTTATATGGCAGGGTAAAAATATGAATATTACTAAAATCTAAGTACTAATTTTTAAAATAAGTCAAATCCATACTTGCTTCTGTGTAACTGTTGGTGGTCTAAGCATTGGAGAATGAGAAATAAACCCACTGTTTTAAAGATTAACCTGGAACATGCACATGCATTGACTGCATGTTCATCAAATTAAACCTAAAACTAAAGCTTATATATTTACATTTTATTTATGTCTCTAAATCACATAGAGAACTATTTCAGATGTAAGTATAGGTGTACCCTTTTATTGTGGGCAAACTGTATAGCTGACTCAAAGTAATCACCTATTTTGCGTTATTATGTCATCATATTTTCCATATCATAATTTTAAGACATAAAATTTGTATGGCAATCATTTTTATCCTTAGATCTGTTCAATTATGTATCCTTGGGAAGCCCAACTGCAGATCCAAACTTTTCCTCCCTTCTCTGTCTCTCCAGACAAAAGAATAAAAAATTTCTTTCTCAATATTCTTCCCCATTCATATGAATTTCTGATCTCTGCAATTGTATCACTTAGCATTTTATAATTTTCCTATCACAAATAAGGAATTTTCAGGAAATTTCAACAAATCTGAAGTATCTCTCTGTTAAATATGTGCTTATATAAAACTGTGAGATTGATGCAAGCTATAATAGAACAAGATTATTTGAAGAAAATTTCCTTCCTGGAAGCACACGTTCATCAAGCCAGCAAGCAGAACTGGCTGGAGCTTGCCATGAAAGCCAAGGCCAGGCTGGGAATGGCTGGGGGACTGGAGAGGGATTTCTCTGGAGTTTGTGCCTGATCCCAGGTGCTCCGTGACTGTGGATGTTCAGTGTCCCAGGAGACTGACTTTTCTTCTAGGAGGCCAGGAGCATAAGGAGCTGCTGCTGCTGGTCATTCGTTTGCTTTTAAGCATCGTTATAAACTTCCTGTGACTGTGTTCTCTCATAGGGAAAACCTGGAATTTCTTTGGATAGAGAAAAATACTGATATAGGTGATTTGGCTGACTTATGTATCCCTTAGCTGAATATTTTTGCTCGCATTTTAGTTTTGGTCTTTAATAAGTCAATGAATAATGCAACTGAAAACCATTACATGGAATTACCCTCAGAAAAGACACCTTTAGGTCATGTTCACAAAGCATGTATTGTCTAAACTTGATTTCAACATAGCTATGTCTACTTTCAAATCAAATACTCAATTTTGAAAGCTACTGAATGGCATTCTAACAAAACCTAGCATGATTCCAGAAAATAGAGAATGCAACAATAAAGAGAGATATTTTATTTTTTTAATGAGGGTTTTTGGTTCTCATTTTTGGATCTATATTTTCCAATAAACAATCCAGGATGTCTTCAAGTGTTAAATAATTTGTTAAATCATATGGCATTCTAATTGCTGTATTCTAGTACTTGAAATGGAACGTTTTTTTCCTACCAAACTTTTACAGTTAATATTTTGTTAGGCAAATTATACACAAAAAGGAACTTTCCTTTAAATCCTGTAAACCTGTTCCAGTAGTATATTTAAAATATTGTGTTAATGATTGTGGCAGCCCTAAAAAGAGTTCCTATGAAAATGAAAACCATTCACATTAAGCACCAAGTGAAATGCAGTCCAAACTGTGTTTGAAATCCACTGTTTCTGAAACACAAAGAGTACTTGGAGGACTTCAAGTGCCTCAAGTGACAGAAGAAATGGATTTCTCTTTGCTAAGCAATGATTTCTGTGCAGCTTTCTAACACTTCCCTCTATCTCCGCTCCACCCAGAGCGGGGCAAGGGCTGGCGTGGGGATAACCTTCCCCGTTATGTCCATTTCTTTATCTCCTCTTGGCCTCCTTGTGTTCGTGTGCAACAAGTGGACACAATTTGGCTCCTAATGTTTGCAAAGCTTTATAAGTCTTAGTCCTAAAACATTGTATCCATCTAAGCATGCATCAGAATCCAACTTCTTGGTTTGTGTATATTAGCGACTTCTAAACAAGTATTCAGTAATTAGCTAAATCTAATTATAATCCAAGCAAGATTGGTTTGCTTGTTTCTTTGACATGTGTGCCTTTTATAGTGTGATTGTAAATGAGGTTAAAATCTGATGCTGGACCTGTATCGGGGAAACCGTGTAAATACTGCATCCATATTCTTTATATTATTATATAACAAAGCTTTGAAGAATCCTTGCTCAAAATGAAGTCCAAGTGCTACTACTCAAGAAATGTGTAATGAGAAAGAATAGAACATTTATCCTGCACAGCTTACAGTTTAATTAAGCAGGGAAAAAAGAATTAGTGGTAAAGAGTATAATAGGTGAGGAACATGCTTTAAAATTGCAAAAAGCTGTATTTTCACCCGATTCATCTTACTGATTTGTTAGGGGGCCTTTTCTCAATTTGCAGTTTGATTTTGTCTTGTGTTTGTGTGTCATCTCCTAAATATAAACACTAACCATACGTCAGATAAGTACTATTTTATTTTGGCTATCTCAGCTTCCATCGATTCATGTACTGTTTTTCATAAAAATGGTAGCAGAATCAATGTTTGTAATGGTTAAGTTAGCTTTTCAAAGCCATTAATGATTCTCCTCGATGACTTTTTCCTTCAGTGTTCATCATGACTCACTTCTGGAAAAACCCATTTTATAAACAATGTTTTTCTCATCCTGGCATTGAAAAAATAAGGTTGTGTGAAGAATTATAAAGTAGAAATAAAGTATCATTCGGAGAGTATTTATCATATGGAGGTTGAGGTTTGTCTCCTTAGGCTGCTTCTGCTCAGGAGAGCACCAGATGTGTGGATGAGAATCCAGAATGACTTCGCGGAAGTCAGTGACTTTATTCAGTGCGTGTTGGGCTAACTAAGATTAGATATAGTCACTTACTATGTCCTGTATTTTTCCCAGTGTGAGACACGCAGTTGCCATTTCAATAATCCTGCAAAGAGTAACCAGGAATTTTAGCAGTGCCATGTCATGAAAGCCGTGTCTGCTACGTTATCCCTCACGTGTTTAACTGCTGACTCCATCGATGAGCATTTCATATGCACAGGTCTTTTCTGGAATGATGCATCAATGATGACACACTGAAGCTTGTAGAGAAATTAATGCTGCTGTTAAAGAAAATACATTTGCATCTCTTTAATAAGGACATCTGGGGGAAATGCTGATCCTTCTGTTTAAAAATCTTTGAGTGTTCAACTTTGAAGGGTTATAGGCAACATATGTGCAAATGAAAAATATAAGGAAAAATACTAAAACATGCTAAAATCTGATTTTATCCTGGGAATGACCACTCATTCAAAATTAGATAATGTATTTGGCTTCATCTCTTGACTTAGTTAAGAGTCCTTAAACTGAACATGAATGTATGTGGAACCATCCTTTCTTATGGAAAAATCAAAAATAGAAAAAAGAATGCTATCAGCTGCCTAGGTTTTTGCAGAAAGAATATTACTCTTAAGATGGAAAATATTAGGTTGTTCAAGAAGTTTAAGATGCTTAAAGGTTCTGTGGAGAAAGTAGGCAGCCATCTTACAAATTCAGAAGTTTGGCCAAGTTGCTTCCCCAGAGGTATTCCCTTGGCTACCTTTCCACAGTGGCACCATGTATTCCTGAAATGTTTACTTGCTGTGGAGTGTGGGTGTATCTACTCATTCAGATTTTCTGAAAAGCAAAAGGTATGAACGTCCTTGTGCATACGTACTGGAAAGGTTGCTACTGATAATGAAGGGGACCAGTGACCTCCCACCCACAGAGGTTTCAGCCCATAAGGAGCATCAGTAAAGTCTTGCAAAGTCTTTGCCTGTACTAAAACTGCTGGGTTTTCTTCCCAGTTCTTCCCTGTGCAGTTCTGCACCACAGACACCACTATAGAGCAGCTCTGTGTGATTTTCTAAACTAAAAGACATAGTTTTCAGCAAGCTGTCTCGCTGAAATTATCAAAATTGTTTGATGGTCTGTAATTACAATTTTCTATCTTCATCAGGTGAATTGCATATTTTTTTTTCTTCCTTTAGAGGATGCAGATGCTTTGCAAATGACTTCTGAAAAGGAGTTGTACAAAGAAATCAAGTTAATATCTTGGAAGTCTTGTGTGGATGTGATGCTGAGATGCTGATAAAATTACGTAGTTAACAGTGTAGGAAGAAGCACAAAAAGCCAAGGTGTCCCAGAATACAGTTCAACAATCATTAATTTTTATTTCTTTTTTAAAGTGGTAAAGACAGTGACAGGAACAAAAGAGAATAAGAGCTATGCTTGTTCATACTGTTCTGATTTTATGCTGGTTGTCCTTCTTCTGTTGTACTAGAAATAGCTACAGAAAACAAATAATAATTCTAACTGATTTCTAAGATTTATTTGTGACATCAACATTCTCTGACAAAGATTTTTCTTCACATTTGGGAATGAATGAAAGGAGAACTTTGCAAATACTGTAGATCTGGGTCAAGACCTCCTGTAATTTTGAGGGGTAATTCTTTGTTGCTCTTGTGTGATTTAGAAGATAAAGGATTTGCTTTTGAATTCAGTATTTTTGCTTCAGACACACATTCATTCATACATGAAATTCAGTAACATCTATTCTACGGGTCAGTGACTAATCTGAAATTCTCTTATGAAATTTGCTACTCTAAAAATTTTGGTGAACAATTGCAAATCATAAGGGATATCTGTCTTGAAGCTTCTTTATGATTGATTCGTATCCTGAACAGTATGAGTGACAGTGATAGTGAATTGTAACCCCAAATTAATTTTAGTTAAATTGAGTCTGATAGTTCATCAATGGCTGCTTTCCTGGTGAATCTTGCTTAGGTTTCTTTTAACTTATTCTACTTTAAAGAGTGGATGAGAATTACTTGCTAAATCAGATTTGCAACATATTAAGTGAAGACAAATAACAAGGTTTGTAATTTACAGGGGAATGAGTAATTTCTTTTCTCCTGGTCTGAGGCCTGATTAATTTACTATGCTATTGTCTTTTGATCGTTTCTATTTTTCTTTCCTTTTTTTTGAATATTTTTTTCAAATTACAAATTTTTCCAAATCACAGCAAATTGGAGCAAATTGATCTCTTCACTGAGTTTTATATCCACCCTTCATTTTAAAGACTGAACTTATATCTGTGTATATGGAACTGGTAACGGATTCAACTTCATAAAATATAGTATGGAAAGATGCAAAATCACCTTAAAAAGTTGTTCAATTCAGCATTAATTTTGAGACTCTTTGCTCTGTCTTTGGTTCAATAAAGTGATAATGCAATTTCCAGATAGCGATTGCTTGTAGGAAAATATTTATTTGGAGATTTTTTACTGTTAGATTTTTTTATACTCACTGGAATTGTTTCTGTGTGTTATTACGATCTATCAGTAGAGAGCTTTGCGAGGGCTCATACAGTCAAATGTAAAAAAAGCTTGGTGAGCCTGGCAGCTGGGAGCATTGATGCCACACAGTGTCTCTCTATCAGTGGCATCTGGATGTGGGCTTGGCCTCCTTCCGAGGCTGTTGGCTCACTGCACTGCTGCCTATTCAGATGTATCTGTACTAAAGCATAACAAATTTACATATGTTTTGCATAAAGCTTTCGAGCTATTACTTCTATGTTTCAGGTTGCTACACTGGCGATTAAGCAGAAAGCAAAAGTATTATACCTAGCAAACTCTTATCCACAAAATGTATTTTCATCTCTCTGCATTTTTTGTGAATGGGTTGCTTGGGACTTTTATATTTCTGGTGCAGGAATAAATGAAAATGGGAAATTGAAGGACACATTGGTAAAAAAAATAGAAATAATGTTTTCCTCAAGAGCAGACTGGATGATATTTCCACCTTCTTTTCATTATTAAAAGAACAAATATTAGATGTATTTAAAATATTATTCAAGTGTTGGGGCTTGTGGAGATAGTACTCGTGTTGTTTTCTCTCCAAGTTCCTTCACGGTCCTTATTTCGACTGTAAAAGAACAACAGGGAAGTTCATGGCAAGTTGTTTCATATGGGGAGGTTCTCAGGTGACCCAAATGACACCCTTTTTGAAGCCCTTCCCCACAGCTGTCCACATCTGAAAGAAGAGTTCGTGTAACGGTTCATGCCTAAAAGCAGGTTCGTAATCAGTTAGACCAAGGAATGAAAGTTTTTGTTTCTAATGTTGTTAGAAAACATAGAATGGAAAAAGGAAATCCCGTTGGTTATTACAGATGCAAGACTGTGAGTCTGGGAGGAGAATCAACAGGCCAGTTCCACGTGTTCAGGGTTTTTCATTGAAGGTTTTAATGACTGCAATATTTCGTGCTGTAGGCAAGGATATATATTATTATTTCTCTCCTGGAAACGATATGAGCACTAATTTTTTTGCCTTTTACTCCTTTCCATGTCTCCTAATGTGCTACATGATAGAGGTAAAGCTTGGCAGGTAGGATATATTTAATGACATTTATTTAATTACTTCTGGCTATACCAAGAAGTTGTTCTGAGGAAAATACTGAGCTTTATTTTTCTAACAGACCAAGTACATATCATAGCTGAACTATCACATGGACAGACTGATGTATGAGATATCTCTGACCAAAATTAGATTCTTTCACATGCACAGGGAAAACTCTGAAATCATGACTTGTGATTTGTTTCTCTTTTTTTGGCCCAGTAAAGAACTTGGTAGAGGAAGACAGTGTAGCTATATCATGTTTAGAGTTTGACAAAAACATTGGATTGCTGGCAAAATCTGCAGTTACTGGCTTCTCTGAGTCTGTGTTCATGTCTTTTCACTTTCTAATATATGTCTTTTTGCACAAGAATATATATTTTACCTAATCAGCATATCTGTAACCATGTACAAAGATGAAAAATGTGGTTTGTGCTATCCAAAGAGTATCCTGATATAGCTCTAGTTGTATCTGGGAATTGATTAAATACTACTGTGCTGAGCATAGAGCAATTGCATGAATGGGTAACTTTCATGCCCCATTGTAACAGGAATTTTCTAAGTCTAAATTAATGAGAATGAAGTTGTCCTTCAGAAGAAATTCATGCATCTTTGATGGTAAAATAAAAGTATTACTGATTTCCTGCAGCAGTCAGGTGTATGTCATAACCACTGATATAAGAAACAAAACTGAGTTGACTCTTAGAATTACCAGCTTTGAAAATCTGGCTCAAAAAATACATATACTTATACAATATTTATGTTTTTATCTCTGTAGGCTTATATATGTGTATATTTAAGCTCCTCGAAAGAGTATTTGGGAGTGTTGCCATGAGCTGGACATGGAACAAAGTATTTGTGACTATTCTCAATTTGTGTGCAGTTGCGAACTCTGGGAGGTCATCTTGTCAAAACATCATTTTGAACTCTGAAGTAAAGAGAAGAGAAACAAACATACTGGATTAAAACACACTTCCAGTGTTGTCAGATAATTACCAAAAAGAAAGTGCCTACACTGGAAATATCAATAACTGTAATGTGTGAGATTTGTTAAAACACACAAACTCGCTCTCCACTGACTGTCACTAATATTTATTCGTCCGGTGACTGTTAATCACACCAAGTTTACAGTCCCGTGTAGCACCTGTCACAGGTGTTGATCATTAATCAGCTATTACAGCAGTTTATTCTGCTGCTGACAACTTGCAATTTTCTACTGATTCAGCTAGTTTGTCAGGTGGGAATTATGGCATAGCACATGTGACAAAACACATCACACATTTCTCTCTCTCTCTCCTCTCTCTCTCCCCCCTTCTTTTTTTTTCCCTTTTTTTTTTTTTTTTTTAATTTTCAGGCTTCTCTCTCTTCCTCTCTCTCCCCCTTTTTAGACAAACAATATCTGGGAACTCAGAAGTAATAAGGCGGAATGTATAATTAATTACCCAGCTTGCTCTAATTAGGGATGAATAAGTTGTGTCCCTCTCATCATCACAAATGTGGTGATGGGTAATACCAGTTTATGCTGTATTAACTGCAAATATGCAATCCTTCTGAGAGCACTTTTGTTGATGAATTTGATGAATGTGACAATAATTAGCAGAGACAGATGAGAGCTAAATTACTACTGACAATGTAATGCTATCCCGCTCGAGGGTCTGAGAACGTGGCAGGCTANAGCGAAGCATCAGATGGATAAACCATGTGTGAAACCAAGATGCTGCTGTCATTCTTACTGATGAGTTATTTGATCTTTTCTTTCCTTCTCCTTTTTTTTTTCCTTCTTTTTTTTTGCCGGTGGGGAAAAAAAAAAAGGAGGAACGGTAATTGTTTTCGTCAAAGGCTGCAGGGAGTTATCAGGGTAATAAAGTTAATTAGCAGAACAAACATCCTTTCACTGCCTTACCAGATTGAGGAAAAGAGGGTAATTCAAACTGCAGAAAGATATGACTAGATGAGATGATAAGGAGAAAAATTTTACACAGGAGGCTAACAGAGAAGAATCAATTTTTTTCTTCATTTCTTTTGGCTTAGTCCAAGGAAAGGAATTATACATTCTCTTCTTTCAGCTCATAAAGTTGCTTATGTAGAAAACTTTATTGTTATGATTTCTGCAATGGATGGGAAATGAAGTTAAGAAATATCATATTACATTGTTCCATTTCTTCAGGGCTTTCCAAATAGCAATTGTTTTGTTACATTATGTGCAATTTCCTTTTTATTAAAGTGACTTTTCCTAATATCCACAGCACTATATTGATCCCGTAATGTTCTTCAAAAAGAAACCTGTTTTTACTTCGTCTCCAGGTCTTCAATGGACCCATTGAGTGTGGCCATTGTATGAGGTTCTGAAGTAGCTAGCTTAGAGTTTGAATTAGTTGATGGATTTCTTTGAGCAGCATTTCTTTTACTATCCTCTAGTGTAAGTATGAAAAGAAAGTCCTTGTTCCTGCCAGCGTTAATGCATGTGACCAGCTTTATGCATGAGTAGTCCTATTGCATTTGCCTCCATTCACTTTCTTGTACACATAGGCAGGGCCAAGGTCCAAAAGGAGAGAGCCTTTCAAAAGTAGTAACATTGAGGGGTTTAGGTTACTTAGGATGGCAGTTCTTATTCTCATATATTTTCAGTGATGCTACAATTTCTCTTGCAAGATTTTTGGCCTACCTCCATGATAAGGCTGACATTCTACTCTACTATGTTATCACATCCTATCTGTACACAGGGTCTTGCAGAAGTCCAGAAAGTTTTGTAAACCCAGAGGGATTTGCCAAAGTAAAAATGTGTTCACATGAAGACATTGGAAAAAATACTGGAAATACCAAATCAGGCTATGTCAGCTGTTTTGAGATGTCTGACCATATTACAGGCTTTACTATCCACGGAGAATATGAGGTCAGTCAAGGTAGTCTCCTGTCCAAGGAGACAAAAGCAATCTGCCTTGCATTTACTGCAAAAGAAAAATTAAAGGGTAAGTAGTGACTGAAGCCCAGCTAACATCCTGTAAGTTTATATCCCGGGTTACCCCCTGGTACAGTGTTCTGCTGTCTGTGCCCTTGGTTAAAGCTACTGTCTTGTCCTCTTGAGCCACTGTGAAATCCCCTCTGACGGAAAGCGTTGGTCTCGTCCTGGCTCAGGTGGGGGGTCCGTGTAGGGACTCTGGGCTGCAGGGAACTGCAGGGCTCTTTCTTCCAAAGAGAAGGAGATTCTACTGTCTTAGACCACACAACATTGAAACGGGATCCCAAATTGGGGGTGACCCAGGTCTGCTGTTTTGGTACGTGTGATGGCCAGAGCAAATCCAATGCAATGACAGCTCTGTATTTCCACTGCCGAGCAGCCTCTTCCTTCAGCAAAGCTGAATGACCCAGAGATTAGGGAAACTTCTGGTGAAATTTAGTTCTTCAAGTACTCCTGTGTGACTGCACCTAAATTCCTCAGGTTGACCTTTGAAGAAAGCGTTCCATGAAATTTTCTTACAACTGAACAAGACTCAGCTTCTGTAATCAGTTACTGTCTCTTCTATGCCACTTCCTGTCTCTTAGGCTGACCTGAGCCAACCTTTTCTCAATCATTACAGTCTTTGCCCTTCTACCTCTCTGTGCTCATCTCTCTCCTATTTTAACTTCCTTTTTTCTCATTCTGGCAGCTCCCAGGCAGTAACCTGTTCTATGTCAACAGCGTTGGAAAATGCAGTTATTGTCATTAGAACAGCAAATCAGTTCCATTCTTAACCATATTGGTAACACTTTCTATAGATGTTAAAAGTACTTCTAAAGAGGAGATAAAATACAGAACAAAGATTAGATAATATTTTTTCATGGTTTATTAAGCAGGTGCTGTGTTGCGGTGTGTAGGTTCCCGGCGGTGGTATGGCAAGCCACAGCCTTCCAGGAGAGCGCAGAGGGGGTCTCTTGGGGATAGCAGCTTATGCCGCATCTCGTAGCCTCTTCCAGACTGCCCCTCGCATGCTCCAGCTGGCTGAAGCCCCGCAACACGGTGACGATAAAGGAAGCGAGAAGGCTCTCCGCATGGCTTTATTTCATGGTGGCTCCCAGAAGCCTAGAAAAGGCAGAGAGCCAGCACATGGTACGGCTCCCCCACACAGAAAGGCTGGTACCCCAAGGCAGAGCAGAGAGCGAGGGTCACAGGGAATGCAGCATAGTTTATCTGGGGAGGAGGGGGACGGAGAGAGCACGTGGACCAATGGTCTCAGGGCACAGGAGTGGTACCTGGGCAGAGTTGGGGTAAAGGAACAAATAGGAAAAACCCGAGGGAGTGGTTAGGACTAGGGGCGGGGAAGGGGAGACCTGTGGAAAGGCAGGCAATTTAGTAAGAAGAGAAATGTGGAAATACAGTACCACAGTGCTGGATACTGCAAAGGGCTGCGTATTTAAGTAGGTTCAGGACTGGAATACTGGGACTCTGTCAGAGTGGATGAGGCAGCAAATATGGAGCTGCTCAGGATCAGATGCTTTTTCACAGTCCTGTTCTTCATTTACAGTCTGTGCAGACGAAACTCCCCATCAGGAGGTAAATGCAACAAGCTGTGAGCAAAGTATAACCAAAAAACTGTGTATTAATCTCCTTTAATAATTCTTCACTGTAAACATAATTAATTTATTAATATAAAGCTGTATGTATAAATAACTTGTGTGTTCCATACGCTTGCTTTCTGTCTTCAAACCCTAATTGGTCAGTGGAGAAACATCTAGAACCCCAATGGCCAGAGTATTTTACAGTTTCGCAGCTTAAGGCTGACTTTGATATTATCTAAGCAATTTAGAATGTTCTGCTTGCAGAAGACTTTCTGCTTCTGTCAGGGAGTTCTGTTACTGCAGGATCAGTGCTAAATGCACTACTGAGAGCAGTACCAAAATACTGTAGTGAGCAGTATGTTCATTTTTAGCTTCTTCCTCAGCGGAGCTTTCAAGACACGTCAGCACTTAACCTGAAGTCTTACCTGGCTGTGCAAAACCACTTTTGACATCATCCAGCTGTTGTGCCTGTCTTTGAAACCCTCTACAGCTTTGTCCTATACCACCCTGAAGTTTTCTGTCCATGTGTTGAGCCCTTTATAACTGTGCCTTGCCCTTTTTACCTGCTGTTGCCCAGTCAAATCCATCTTTCCCTCTGTAGCCCAGTTATCAGCTTCTCATATGCAGAGTGCAGTTTCTTCTCTCCAGTCTCTACATGCAATTCTATTTTCCTGATACCTTGTGAAAAGTCCCTTCCTCCTCTGCAATCATGCTTCTTCCTTCGAAGATTAGAGAAAACAGAAGGAATATGGGCTTAATGTAACGTGATTATCCAAATAGTCAGCCACCACCTCAGCCACTCAGTGTATACTGTCTCTTTCTTTTCAATATTCCCACATCTTTCCATAATAATGACCTGGAGAAAGGGACCGTGTGCTTTTCTTATTGAAAAGTTCCCAGAGAATGCCGCTGTGTGAGCCAGCAGGTCAGCAATAACTGAGAGAATATTTTAGCTCAGTAGAATTTTTCATTTGAGAGTGGGAAAATGCCCTGTTATTTCATTCTTGTTTTTCTTCTCTGGTTACCACACTTGACACTAACTGATTTTCTGCACGAAAAGGGATAAAAGAAACCATCCTGTCAAAATCAGCTTGGTGTTATGGAGTTCAGTGGTTACTGTATCTGCACTTTTTTCACCTGGCGCATGAAGGGAGCATCTTATCACATTTATTGATCAGGGTGCTTTGTAGCCATGGATGAACTAAGTTTTCACTTCTAAAATCAGGTGTATGTTTAAAATGTGAGGAAGTTGAAAGTGCCTCAAAATGTAATAGTGCATTGTTGCTCAATAGAGTCTTTAATTGGAAAAGAGGGCTTAGAAATTAGCTGAATGTACTTTAATTATGAACCTTACCTTTATTAGTAGTTTTGGAGGTATATTTGCCACCACTAATATCCTGTTCTGTGGATTTTTGACTCTTTACTCCAGTGAATAGGGTATGTCCTCAGGGTGTAGAGGATTGCTGTCAATCTTAACTCAGATGAACATAAGATTATAGTCAAATAAACCTGAAGGACTCAAATTTAAATATATTTTTAGTGATAAAATTATTTAAACGTTCTTTTGTGCAATGGAGGTTTTGCAGTGCAGTCTGAGGAAATTGCAGCACTGCCTAAAATAATTTAAAATTGCATGCAAACAAATATTTGTACACAAGGTGGTGATGTTAGCAACCAGCTTCTTTTTATTGACAGCCCACAATAAATAACAACATATTGTTTGGGCTCTGAGGTATCTTCAGCTAACTTTGGATACTTGTGCAAGGACAGATCTGATATATCAGCAAGGAAACTGAATTTCTCTCAAGGTCTCAATGAAAAAAATAACTGTGGAGCTTAAAATGTCTTCATATCTTACAGGGTTTCTCATTTTCTTATGATATAATTGCACCATGAGAATCATATAAAACTTCAACTATAATGATGATAAAAGCAATATGTATCAGAAAAGGTAGCTAGTGCAACCTTTTATTAAAGACATCTTTCATATTTTAAATATTTCTCACTCTGCAACTAACTGGTTTAAAAATAGCAGCAGTTAAGTCTGGCTGGGAAGAAAGGAAAGTCTCTTTTTAAGCTGACATAGAACAAGGATAGAGCTAAAACCAAGGAAAGGGGTAATAAATAATGACAACAGATGTTTGTAAACCTTTTGCTCTTGTGTTCACTGTTTCCATGTGTTTTCTTGTCTTGATGTGCTGTCAGCCTCCTCTCACCTGGGACTAGTGATATCTTATCAAAGCCTAAGCAGTTCCTCTTCACAACAGGCAGATAATAGTGCCTTTCAATTTATCATACGAGAAGTCTAAAAGAACCATGGGAACGATTGGTCAGGTGACAGTTTGATGGACAGTTTGACAGCCCTTAAAGCATCATGGGAAATGGTTGTCACCTGATTTTTCAGAGCAACTGGGGAGATAACCTTCAGCATGACAGGAAAAACAAAAATCTGAATATTTGTGTAGGGTTTGCTAACAGCGGTAATGCTCACTTAAGTGATAATGGGCATGAATTTAGATTACTTGAAGTGGAGTTATCTGAGCTGGGATCTGTTTAGCCTGTAAATGTTTTTCACATCTTTAGCTGCTTTTCAACACTTTTACTGAGTGTAATTCTTCAAACAGAGGTAACGTAAGGAGTGCTGATGGATTATTTGGTTTGTGTTTGGTCAGACTCTCCACACAACACATCACACAACACAACACGTCTCCGAAACGAAATCAGAAGAACAGATCTCCTAAAAATTTTTTCTTCTTGCTTTGTACCTTATGGGTCCCCATGACTCAAAAATTATTCCTTGCTCACTATGAAGTACACTGTATTAGTGTGAACCAGGCTGATGTTTGCACCTGGAATCACCTTTCTAGGGCACTGCTGTGGACTCCTGATGAGATTCGCAAACAGGTCAAATATTGACCTGAAAAAGACCGTATCTTACTCTTAGGTTAAGACTGAGGTTTCTGAAAATGCTGGCATTGCTGCCATCCCCATTTTACTGCTGTGGGTAAATTCAAGATGCAGTTTTCTAGGTAGCGTAGTTCTGGTGGTCCTCAGAAACACTGAAAATAAAAAAAAAAATCTTAAAAAATAAGATCACAACTGTAGGTTTTGAAGGAGAAACTGGGTAGCAAAACTGGTTAAGCATTTCTTTTTCAGCTCCAAAACCTAGATGCATGTTGCATCTGTGATACCTTAAATCACTGTAGAGATCTCACCTCCAAGAGGAAGTGAGGAGGTTGATGTGATGGGTGGACTCCACTTGGAAGAAGCTTTGCAATTAAACTGATCGGTGCGATCAGGAGGACGTGTGCTGGAAACTATTCCTATACTTAGTTTGAAACTATACAGCAAATTTGAGCAAGTTGTGGAGTATTCTCAGCTTTCTTTTTCTCTTCCTGATTCTTCCTTTATCAGTCTAACCAAGATGCCATTACATTCTTTCTGTATCAGTGATGTCCACACCACCTTCAACCCACCTTGTGTTTGCAATCTTGTGTTTCCCTGCTGTCAATATCTTTAGGTTTTGAGGTTCTGATCTTTTCTTGCAGCTTTTTTTTTCCCTGTTTATTTATCTCCATTTTCTCTGTTGCATGTTTCAATGACAAATACAACTCCTTCTGACTGCAGAACCTTGTTCTATGGAATTTTCAGCTAACATCATATCCTGTCTTCTTTCCACTTTAGAGTCCCTCTTTTGAAACACGCTTAAATGCTTTCTGCAATGAAGTTTGTAAACCACATATTTCTTTCACAGGAAGTTGTAGTGGCAATACTGTTATTCACCCTCTCTCCCCTGCTGAGGGACAGACTGTATAGACACATGTTTATGATCACTGGCTGGCACAGAATAACACATAAATTAAGTAAATAAGAGGGTTGTTTTTTCAGGATTAAATTGATATTCTCTCCTTCTTGTCTTTCCAGAGACAAATTTTAATGTATTGGTAGAAGTTTTAAGAAGCTGCAGACACTGTCAGAGTTCTGCCATTAGAAATTTCAACATTTCATTGAGAGCATATTTAGTATTTATGGTGTTATGTAGAATATATTCCTAGTTATAATTAAAACAACGTTGCTCAGATATTTTCTATTATAATTATCAGTATTATAACTATCAGTAAAATTTATATATTCCATGATCTGAAGCCTGTTAATTTTGGGGATTGCAGTTTAAAAATAATAGTTCAGAATGTGACTGTGTACAACCATGCACAATACGTCTCCACATATGTCCCACTCTGCGCTGACTGAATATCAGCAGAGCAAGGTCCAAGTTAATTGCAGGCTGGTTGTGCCTGTGGATGTCCACAGCACTCAAGGACACAGTGGCTTTGGGCAGGCCATGGCAGATGGCGTGTTTGGATGTGGGTTTTTCCAGATGAAGGTAGAGAAATCTCTCTTTAGGCTTTCACAGCTTGCCGTGTAAATACTATTGTTCCGATCAGCTCTGATTTATATCCAAGGCTATGGTAAGATAAAAAAGGGCCCTTACCCTTCTGTCACAAACTCCTCTTTGTTGAAGTTTCTTTTGTCAAGTAGCTCATACTCTGACTCATCTTTTACAATACTGTGCTTAGTTACAGAACTCAGTATTGTTTTACTCAAAATATACTTTAATTGCAAACTTAGTATTTCCTGAGTAAAATTTGCGAGTTTACTATCTGCTTTAGATTTAGTATTTTAGTAAATTTTATATCATTTTTGCACAGTGATACTGAAAAAATCATCTACATTGGGCTTTTCTACATTGTTTTTTTTTAAATAATGGTAAAATCTCCTACTGTAAATAAGTTTAACAAAATATCTCTGAGTGTATCCACTGCTTCTACAGAATGCAAGTTGCAACTGAAGGTTTTTCTCCCTGTATTTTTGCCAACAAACAATGTGGTTGTCAGAGAACCTAATCAGTATTTGAGCTGACAAACAACCAAACAAAAAAGGTATTTAGCAGGGCCTCTGATTTCCCTAATGACAGAATATACCCATCAAGGAAACTCAGTAGCAGCTGCTCCATTGTGTTAAAGATTTGAAGATGTCTTCGTTTTTAAAAAGTTTGGAGGGTTTTCTTTACTTTCACCAGAGAATATGTAAAGATGCATTTTTATTTCTTTTTGGTGGGGGAAGAGCGAAATCAGCTGATTAACCAACTTAATACTGCTTTCTGTGACTGTGTAGTGGATTCTTCAGTTTCAAGACTAAATCTTGTGTGTCAGTTGTGATCAGATAATTGCTGATAACAAATACAACTCACTCGCTGGGCTCTCACATAGCATCCATCTGGAAAAACGCCAGCATGCACCACACGGAAAAGAGGAGGATCCTCATCTGGTTGTGCATGACTGTTTATTTCTTATGCTGTTAACTCGCATCTTCTTTGAATATTAATTATTTTATTCTGACTGCTTTTATAATTTAAGTTCATATGGCATTCATTATGGCATCCATTGCCATAATGTGATAAGGCTTCCAGAGAGTTCTAATGAAATACGTACAATATTTGCATGGTTGGGTGAACATTTAGATCTGTTTTTCCCTTGAGGTGGAAAATTGATCTTGTGCTAAACAAGATAGATATTGATAAGAACACTGATATTGAGTCCAGCTGAAATCAATGTTTTCTCATAACTGATTATAGAATTCTTTGAGTAACATGTAAAGGAATTTGGTAATAAAAATGCGGAGACTTGAATCATCTGGGTAGGGAGAAATGGTGAATTGTAAAATCAGAGTGAATGACTTAAACGAGAGAGAATCCAAGATAAGACAAAAGTAGTCAATAAAACTGCAGCAGGGGAAACAGGAGTGATAAGGAGAATAAAACAACAGATGAGAATGGCTTCAGTGAAGAGCAGCTGTGTTTGAAGTAATAAGAATAAAAATCCCAGGCAAAATCTGGTAGTTTGACTAGGGCAGAAAAGCATTCCTGTCTGTCATAGCCTTCATCCTGGAATTTCACACAGTGTTCTAGTTGTCTTGTCTTCACTGCTTCCATGTATTATGGAGACAAGGACAGAGCCTTGAGAGGTCCTTTTATGCCTATTTCAGATTGGCAGCAGTATCTCATATCCAAGAGAATCAGAGTCTTCAGAGAAATCTGGGGGGATGATGCCTGCAATGACAGCAGCAGTTTAACCAGAAAATAAAAGACAGCAGGATGTCTGTGTAGCATCACTGCCCCACAAGGTACAGTTTTCAGATTGTGAAATTTGTAATTCATTGGCAGAATTAGATATCCTTATATTCAACTGATGATGGTGGCTTGCTATATTCTGAATTGCTCTGGAATGAAAGGGTGGATTCTTAGTTATAATCTGTGCAGCTAGGATGTCTGCAGCATTGGTGGCACTTATGAATATTTGGAGGAGAAACGGGAGTGCTGTTCACCAAACAAGGTACTTGACCACTCAGTCCTAAGTGCTGACGATTCCTTATGACACTTTTACCCGTCAAGAAGAGTGTAAGTAGGATTCATGCATCTTGGATGTGGATCATTTAGAATATTTCACACTTTGTGAGTGTTCTGAGCTTCAGAGAGAAGAAAAGAAGCAGCATTTGTTTGCTGGCATAGGATGCATCTTCACAAGAGGAGCTTTGTGAGTGTACGTGTCTACCTGTTCTTTTTTGAAGTACTTCACTGCTGCTTTTCAGTGTTTGGTGTTTCGCTGGTGACCTGGAGGCACTTAGCTCCTCGATGAAGCATTGTCTACCACAGACAGCTCAAAGGACTTGAATTCATAGTTTCAGTAAGAGTTCAGCTATGAAACAATAAGGCACAGGCACAGGCATGTCAAAGCAGGTGGCTTCCTCACCATTTCAGTCTTGCATTCCTGTTGTTGCTCTCAATGCTACTGCTTCTCAGTCTCTTCATCTGGCATGTATTCCAAGAAAGTAATCTATATATGTGTATATATTACGTAAATAGAGATACAAGTTCCTTAGAGAGTTATAAAAAAAAAAATTTAGTATTTATAATAGGAATCCTCAGGATTGGACTGAGTTCACAAGTCTGCTGGAGTGATAGAAAATTCAGAGTGATCATGATGAGGTCATCATTTCCCTAAACCAGTGGCTGCATTGTCAAGTCTTGTTTGTTTACATCTAGTCAGAAAGTTAGGATCAATATTTAAATGAAGCTACAGGCCCACCCACATCTGCTTTTTCAAATCTTAACAAAATGATTGAAGTAACACGTTTGGGAAGTTTTACAGCTGTTGCTTTATCAACATCCCGATCAGTAAGAAAGTGTGAGTTCATTTATGAACTCATTATTGTACCCTGAAGTGGACACAAAATCTATTTCAGCTTATTTCTAGAATGCTGAATCTAAATTAATTTGTCTTAATTGAGACACTTTTGCATTTGATATTTGAAGATAGGATTAATTCACAGCCATCTGTTATCTTATCTTGCCTTGGTTAATGATAGGCCCAGCAGTTTGGGGAAATGAAATGAACAGGCACAGGGGTCACTGTCATTATCTGGATCATTTCATGTGATGCAAATTAAATCAGGTACATCACGGCAGCTAAAACTGCGTGTAGTTCATTTAGTGAAGGCTCTCGCACTGATCAGTTTTAATTTTAGCTCAAAAAGCTCATACTTCTTTGGTACTAGTCATGTGCAAAGGGTAGACAGGAGGTGTGGTAGCTACTTCCTTTTGTCCCTTCTTGATTCTTCAGACAGTTCTTGCATGCTTGGGGTTTGGTAGGAAAAGAAGCATATGGATCATGGATGTTCTGAAGGGAAGCAACATTCCCCAGCTACACAAATATTGTTATGAGCTGCAATTGTGCAATCTATTCACATTTATGACAGGAATTGGTATCCAGGAAGGTGATTTCATTTTGAAGAGGGAGCAAGAGTGCTCGAAGCACAGAAACATAGGGATGACATTAAGGGTATTAAATATATTGAGTTCAGAAACTGACAATTACAATGCGAATTTCACTTGTGAATCTGCAAACACTCCAGTGACCCAGTTACACTGCATTGTTTATTTTCCATTTATTGTCATATTTAGAGGCATTTCTCACTTGTTTGGCCTCTAATGTGTAAGTTTTCTTACCAAAAAAACTAAACATAAGATTTTGACTTTCAGTACCTTGGTGATGAAAAGGAATCTCAGAGCCAGCACAAAGCCTTGCCAGAGCTGATAAATACCCTTCAGCAGTGATGAAAATTAGGCTCTGACATGATTCTGGCACAAGCAGAAACTTTCAAACAATGTTGCTGTTATTATTTTGGTCATGAGGAGAAGCTTTTACTGTAAGACTAAATCACTTATCAGACATTTAATTAAAACTTTAGTGCTTTTCAGGTTAAAATCTTCTCTGCTTAACAGAGATGGAACTGAAAAGTGAAGTGACTTAATCAGTGCCCTGTAGTGAGCCTTCAGCAGTTCTTGGACTTGCATGCAGGAATCCTGCTTTTCAATCTCATCTGGTTAATATCTTCCATCTCATTCTGACTGTAGCTCTAGCAGTTCCACCAGCATTATCCCTGCATGGCACCTGTGTTTTCCAGAATCAGCTCTAGTTGTGGATGTTTCATTAGTGTGTTCACATTTTATTGGCTTTCTCTGTAAATGGCCTGTACAAGTATTTTAATGTTTTCTTTCCTTGACTGAATAGTTTAAGGCTGCACCAAATTATTAATATTATTATTATTTTGCTAATGCACTATCTTGTGTATTTGGTAGTAAGCAGTTTCCCATCTGTGGCTGAATGATAGAAGCTAAAGCTGATACGGATTTTCTATTTTCCGTCACTCCATATCATTTGTAAACTCTTTAGTTCTGTAAAAGATCTGCTTTAAATAAATAAATGTATCCTGACTAATCCTCTTTGAATAAGTGGAAAGCATTTAATCCCATGATTCTGTAAATCCAGGGTAGCTGTCAAATTGTGTGTTCGTTTTTCTGCATTATCTAAATCAGTTTGTATCAGATCTTTCATTGACAACAACAGTTTGTTGTTTGGATTAAACACCTCTCGTGCTCTATAACCTTTCATTTAAGAGTCATTTGCATCCTTTTTTTGGCTGCTACTTCAATCATCTGTATTTTAACAGTTCTTTAGGAATATTTGCTGCTAAATATTCACACTGCTTTTAAATCTGCCTTGGTTTTCTTCAAATTGCTAACACTTCTTTAAGATCTGAAATTCAAACTATTTTTGTTTGTGTCACCAAGAGGCTGAATCCATTTATCAGTTTTCAATTTAAGAAAATAAAAATAGATGATTCATGAATTTCATTTCAAAAATTTTAAAAGTGGTTCATTAATTGAACAGCAGCTGGGGGGAAAAACTAATCAGCTCATTTCAACTGCAATAGCTCATTATCATTTTGTCTGATGAAATCTTTGGAGGCTGGTTCCATGGGAAATGGGTCCTTCATGCAGTTGCCCCTGAACTGTCTGGAAAAAGGTCAGTTACCCCCATACAGTAATTAAAACTCACGTCAGAACATGCACTTCCATTTTTTAATTGCTAGGGATAGAAGCCCTCTTGTTTTTTGACATGCAGGAAATGTTTGGGTTCTTCCTGTTCTTCAGAAGAATTTCAATGGCCTGTGCTGATGGGTAGTGATTTCTGAAAGCAGAGTAAATATGACATGAAAATTCACATCCCAGTAGCTGTAACATTTCATTCCACGGGTAAATCTCTTACTTGTGGCCACAGGGGTATAAAGGGTTGCATCTCGCTTTTAGCTTATGCTGTCCTGAGTTGGGCACGACTGCACGACTTTAGTTTGGGAACCACAGAAGTTTTGGAGATGGTAGATATCATTTAGGGCTCTGTGTTACCTCTTGAACTGTTTAATGCCAATACCATCACTGTAGGACAGACCTTCTTTTTAAATATGTCTTTCAATAAAATAACGTCGATTCATAAATATAAGGAAAAGATGGAGAGCCAAGACTGATGGGATTCTCTTCTCTGTTCTTGTTCAGCCTGGGGCAGACTTTTGCCTCATTTTGAGATGGTTAAAATTAAACTTTCCTCTAACCAGAGTTGTGTTAAATTCTTTTTTTGGAAAATGCTTTGAAACAGCTACATGAGATGTATGACAGATGTGTATAACTATAATAGCCACCATTTTAGTATTGGATTTGTAATGATTTTGCCAGTGGTGAACATTGCAGTAGAGTAACAAAACTAACTTTTAGAAAGTAATTGAAGTTTTTTAATATTAAAATATCCAAGCACGTTTTTTTAAATATTTCTACTAAATTAAGAAAAATATTATTATTCAACTGTAACCTTTGACACTTAATAACAGCATAATTATAAATAGAAATTTATAAAATATAAAAATTAATTTTTAAAATACAATTTTTTTCATTATCTTGTAGACTAAGTTTATAAAATAAGATATAAGTAAGCGATTGATTTCATGGTTTCTCATGATTTCATGGTTTCATGGTATATATTTGTGTAGTTCTTCTCATTCATACTGTGCATACCAGCATAGCATTATTTAGGTCATGGATAGCTGATAGAAATTCAAAACCCCCAACACACTCCTTAGACGTTCTACTTAGCCAAGTAGTCATTTTTGTGAATTAAATGCATTGTGTGTCTGCTGCAAAGTAATTGAGGCAAGATCTTATATGAATTTTGTAATTAAAAATTGCAAGTACTGGAAAGTACTGAAAACCAAATATTTTGTTTGCACCTCCACACTGGGACACACTTTCAATAAGGAAACTAAGACTGGCTATAAAACTAAATTCCAGTTAAGTTTGTTTACCTCCAGTTAGGATATGAAAATATCGTTCTAAACTTTTTCACAATAAATACTGAATTTCTTCCAAAAGAAAATCTGTATTTAGATTAAAAGCATTGCTTGCAAGTGAATAACTTTCTTCAGGAAAATTTATGTAAAAGCAATTCCTTTCTAACTTTACTTTTACACTGAGTAGGGGGGTGTGGTGGAATATGTGAGTATGTGCTTACGTAACCATACTGTGTACATGTCTTCTGTATATAAAAGTTGGTGGTAAAACCAGCACAAGGAGAAAAACTTGGAAAAGTTCCTTATGACTCTCTAAAATTATAATTTCAATTTAGTAACAAAATGAAATTTTCACAGCAACTTTTATTTTTGCCTCAGCCAGTGGGTTGTATTTTCTAGTTTCTCTCTGCCACCATGAGGGCAAAAATTTACTTTCCCTGGACAAGTTGCTAACTTAGCCTCACCAAAGAGTTGAAAAGCTGTCAGGATTTGGTATCCTTCATAAATATGTGCTAAAACTCTGAGATGCATCAGTAGCATGGTTAAATCAAAAGCCTCTGGTGAAGGTTTTTGGCCTGGTTTCCATCCGGCTTCTCAGTGCTTGAGAGGAAAATAAAGAGTCTTCTGTTGGAAGCATCTCACAGGAAGAATGAGATGGTTTATCATGTGCAAACAATCACCGTTAACTCAGCCCCAAACCCAAGCAGTACACACAGTTTACATTTAAGATACCATCTTCTGTACGGTAAACACAAACTGAGGAGTACTCGTGGAGCACAGCATTTGGGAACTATTTAAGTCTTTATGTACACACAGATAAGTTCGCCTGCTATAATGTGGGTTTTAGCCTCTTGTGCTGCTTAGCCAGACTCACCAGGTTATAGAGGCATTTTCACAGGCATTTTGGTAATGAATGGCCTGCTATGGTTTTGAAGATACGTAATCTTATTCTACAAACAAATAACTATGAGTTGTGTGTATTCACCATAGGAAGGAAATCATTATTTAACTGTGCAAAGATGAACAAGAACTCTGGCATATTGCACAATAAATCATTACCTTTATAGTAAATATATTGTCAAGTGTATTATGAGTTTAATCTGTTGCCATTGATGCACAGTTTCACTGTTGCCCTGCTTTGCAGTGAAGTACCTTTTCCACCTTCCTCCTTAAAATTCTAATTTGTCTCTGCCCTTCTGTTGCAGCTCTGGAGCTATGTCTGGTTTACTTTAATTGTGCTCTTCAAAAAGCAGTTTTGTGCTTTGAGCTTCTTCTAATAATTGTATTTTGTACTGATGCTGGTGATATGAAAACCAAGCTTGAAAAGAGTACATAGTAGTATATAAGTAAACAAGAGTTTTTCAGTGACTTTCTTGGCATAATATGTCAGGGAGTTTAATGTGAATGTAGTTCTCCCCTTATAATTACCTTAATGGTGGATAATTCCTGGCTAGGAAAGCCACATTAGAACTGGCTTCATACTTTGATACAAGCAAGTTTTATGGGCATAATTACTAAATAGTGAAAAGATCGTATTTCAAAACCCTCAAGAAAGTCTCGTATCCCATGACACAGTTTGCGCAACTAAAAGCTACTGGAATTGATCTCTTTTGCACACAGGAATGTGGCTAACCTAGTTAATTTTTTTATTGAAGATTCAGTGAAAATTAGAAGGTGTATTAAGATACTGTGCTTTTCCCTATGTACTGCAATAGGTAAATATAACGTTTTCACAATTTCAGAAGATGTTTAGTACAGTCATTATGTATTTTGTACTATTGCCTTGAAAGCCCTTAGTAACAAATTGGCAACGGTCTCAGGAAAAATAAAGTGGCTTAAAGTGTTCTGCTTATTCAGTAAATACGTATGAATTCAGTGAAGATATTTGAAAAGACTATAAACTTCTTTGAAGCTTTTATTTTTGCTACCTATGGTTTAAAACACTCCTTCTCTCTTCAGTGCATGCTGAATTTCCAGAGTGAGGTGTCTGTAATGGGTATTTATAAAGAGTGCAGCTTCTTCTACATCAAATGCCGTCATGAATCACTCCACCAATGGACACCTTTATTTCAAACAAGAGAGATGTTCATCTAAATGCTGCTGAGGTCACAGACACCTGAAGGGAAGCATCTGATGAAATGAAGCGTGTGTGCCCAAAATCTGTGTTCTCATGGAATTTCAGAGCAGATCAAACCCAAACTTTTGTGTGTTTAAATTTGTGTAATAGTCTTCTAGTTTTGCTTTCACGTGGTTGTGTTTTTCAATAAGCTGTTTTCAGCATTGCGTTTGCCCAGAGCATCAGAGCAGTTGGTGTGACCGGTGCTCCCAGTTTCAGCTTCGTGTTGTTGGTGCCCATTCCTGGGGGCTGGCTCTAAATGTGGTTCTGCAGCCCAGACCCCCAGCTGTGGCCTTTCCTAGGGCCACCATAGGCCTGTTATGCCTGTGGAACACCTGCACTGTGGATCTGTGGGGTAAAGATGACGGTGGCAATGTGGAGCAGTGACTCTGCAGTGTGGCAGCTCGATGAGGTGCTCCACTGGATAGAATCATCTGGAAGGAAATGGCAGTTTTGTCCCGGGAAAGACGTTCAGAAAAGATTCCTGGGCTTAAGTTCCATCCCTGTTTTTCACTAATCCATTTGCTTTGCTGGGATTTGTGCTAACGATACCTCCTTCCCCTGCTTCTAAGCTCATGGCTGTGTGCAGGCCCTGGACACTGCCTGGCCATGGGCAGCAGCACTGTGGGAGTGGTGTCGAACACGCCACAGGGGCTCCCCAAGGTCTTGGCTGAATTCCCCAAGGAAAACTTTTGATATATAGGACTTCATGGAGGCAAAAGACACAATCCCCAACTACCTGGTTAAGCAGTTAACTGCGAGTTTTAAGGATGTTTACATGTCTAATGCTCTCCATCTTTAAGTGTTGGTTTAATTTTTATTGGCAGCCTTTGGGACCAAATCCATCCCACACAACCATGAGATGCATATTTGGGGCTGAATTAGCGTTTTCGTGAAAATGTTCTGATGATGATAGAAAGGTACACTCCATAAATGAACTCCCAGTAGTTTCACCAAGCAGTGAGTTGAATTAACGTCCCTCATTCTTTTCCCTCGTTGAAAGTTTGCTTTCCCGCAATAAATCAGAAACTGTGCTTTTTTTAACTAGAAATTTCTAGTTCCAGTCCTTAGACTGTGTACAGATGAAATTTTGCCAAAATACAGAGAGAATCTAAATTTCTATATTTTAAATAAAAATTCAGTGGGTATCATTTCGATGACAGATGAACGCCCTACACTCTCTCCAAAAATCTAAAAGTTAAACAAGTCGTAAGTAAAAGAAAAAATATGTTATTTATAATTGTTATTCAGGGAGTAGGGGGTAGGGGTGGGCATGGAGGAAGAACAGCAAGATTTAGAATTAAATTTTTAATTCTTTTTATCAGGTATCATAATCATGAAAAATTGATATTTTATGGAGAACAGTCCTCATGCTCTTATGTTTAGTTGGGAATTAAATTTTGCTAGATGTTTATGTAGGTTTTTTTCTGGAGATATACTTTCATTGTTTTATTTTAAATGACATTAAAAGAATCTAAGCTTCTACACTGAAATAAAATTCATAATTAATAATCTAAATAAATATTTTGTTTTCAATTCTGAGAATTACAGTCTGATCATCCCCTTTAATGAATTAGAACCCTTTGAGGATGGAGCTTGTCATTAACACACATCATCAGCTGATGCATTTTAATAATACATAGAGTTGGAAGAGAGAGGAAGTGTGAGCTACTGAAGCTTGCAAAACCAATCCCCTAAAGCTTTCATGTTTTATTTGAGCATATGTTTTGGAAGTGGTGGTGTTGACACTGGTGGCACTAATCTCCTCTTTATCTTGTTTTGATTAAAAGGATATTTGAATATTATTTTTGGCAAACTTTTATCTAGCCTCAAAGGGCTTCCCTTGTAGCAGCTACAGAGAAATGGCTATAATAAACACATTCTATGATACACTTACATCACACATTATAGCCACTGCTGGTGTACTCCAAGAATGCAAAATACTCCTGAAAAAAGCCAAATGAGCTTGCTTTCAACGCCAAGCGTGTGAAAATGTCAAATTATGCTCCATCTTTTTTGTTTGTTTGTTTTGCATACCAAGCTTTGTGAATTGCTTCCACTGTATAAAGGAAACTGCGCATTAGATTGTTCAATAATTTAGTTAGTAATATATATGGTTAGGAGGCAAAAGGTTGTAGCAGTTTTATGACAGATATTTTTATCCTCTATAAAAGTACGCATTCCCTTTTCTTTACATCTCTTTTACCACCTGTCAGATGGCTGGGTTAACATTCTGTTGGGTTGTTATTTATTTGCACCTTAAGTGGTATTAACAGTATAAAACTTAATTTTCAAAATATGCAACAAAAATATTTTTTTGTTCTGCTATTTTTTCACTCTAAAGCAAAAAGCAAGGAGTGCACAGGAGATCACCTTGTCTATGTATTTGTGAATGACAAAGCCCTAGATTGCTGAGGTGCTGGATCAAACCTCAGGTCTCCATTTCAACATTCAGCAATATTAGCATATTACTTCTCTCCTTCATCCCTGTGGATGTGTTTGTAAATAATACTGAGTGGTTTAAGAGCTTGCTTTTCACAGACCCCATGCTGCTTATTTGGTTCTTAAATATGGATTAAAGTGTCTAATTTTGGGTTTTAAATTGCATATAGGCTTTTAATTGAGAGAAATGGAATTGATAGTTGGTCAGTAAAACAAAATCACTTTTTTATGCAATTAATTTCAGGCAAGCCATTTTAATTATCCAGAACACATCCCCACCTAAAGCCTGCAGTATGGATTTGTTAATGCTGGGTCTCATTGCTCAAGGAAAGAATAGAATCACATGGTGTAATATGGTGAAATTATTGGTTGCAATTTATTTTCGTTTCCATCCTCTCAGCATTGTGCTTCTGGGATTTTTCAAATAATTTGTATTTCAGCAGAGCTACTTACTATTTTTTATTTCTTCTTCCAAAGCTGCAAATGAGTCTCCTGTTAGTCATCTGTGTTTTCACAGATGAGACCTTTCTCTTCTTTAACCACTCAGGACTCACAGAGGGTGGTGCCGTGATTCCACTGGCTGACGCTTCTCTGCATTTGGCACTTCCACAAAACCCTTCTTTTTTGAGAAGTTCAAAGTTCATGTGATCTCGTTCTGGTTTTTGTTCTTTTTGGAAAGCTCTGTCTTGGGAATGGCTGCTGGTTACATTCAGGTATTCAGGTCACATATGTTGCTGAGCTTCTCTGTGTGTGCACAATGGTCATGCAGCTTCTCTTTGCAGAATGTTGCCTCCAACTCTCCAGCTTTTGTTCTTACTGCTCTGTTTCCTGGATTAATTCCACGGGCAGAAGGTTCGGTTGTTCTGGTTCCCTACATTGTTCTGTCTTGTTTGTTGTGTTGCTGTAGTTGTGCTCCTCCTCAACATGCATGTCCTCCCAGTCAAAGCTCACATGAGCTTGCTCTGGAGTTTCAGAGATTAGAGGAAAATGGTCAGGTTTTCGGTTTCTATACACTTATGTTCCTCTTCCTTTGATACATCAGTCCCGTTCCTCATTAAAAAGTGCGTTCTGAGACTCTGAACAAGTTGTTCTGCTCCTAGTTGTTCAGGGGTTTTTAACAGATTACTCCCAAGAACAAACCCACCAAGTGTTCAGATTAGGTTATGTGTTCAGATTGTTGCTGTCCAGAGCTTGGTGCTTCATGGTCTGCTTTGTAAGGGGTAGTGTCAGAGCTCACAACCTTCTGTTGTTTCTAGTGGGGTTTTTTGTAATAATGTCATTCAAAACTGAAGAATTTAGAGTTGCTGGTCCCAAAGACCACTGTTGTCCTATAAGGGTGTAGTAGCACATTCCAAACTGATGTTCAGAAGAAATTTTGTATGTGTGGCAGTTACAAATGCTTCCGTTCACTCCTCTAACCCAGGTCACAACATCTTAACCAGCAATGCCTTGGAATTACACACTGAACTCATGTCCTCTCGCTGTCTAAGTGGTCCTTGACTTCATCATCTGTGTAGCAAAGACCATGTCAGTCTTTAAGAACCTCTATTATTAAGTCATGAGACCCAGTAGGGACTATCACGTTAAATATTAACAGTGCTGCCTTCCCTGAAAGAAGCAAACCCGGTAGATGGTTAAATTACCAGACAAGCTGCAGTCCTGAAGACATTCCATCTCTTCTTTATTGACTGTTGTCACTGGTAGCTCCTCGCTTCACATGCGGCCTCTGTTCAGACTCTCAAACACAGCACAGAGAAGGAACAGAATAAACACACTTGGTTTGATGGAGATGGTGACGCAGAGAAGAGAGTTTAAGGATGTGTTAATTTTCAAGTACTTTATTATGATTACAAATTAGTTCACATTAAAATAAGAGCTATGACTACTGTCTGAACTTCATAGGCTTTCTAGGAGATTATATTGAGAGTCTTTCCGCTAGTCATTATCATGTTGGTTGAGTTGATGCCTATAAAGCATTCAAAAATCACATTGATGAGTGTTAGAAAAAGGGTTTATTTAGATTGATAGAATCTCTTATAATAGCATTCATAGTAAAATCCTTAGTATTTGCAGAGAGTGATGCCTTGGCTTCTCAAACCTTCTTTATAGAAAGCTCTGCTGTTGGGTAGTTATCCTTTTGACATGAAAGAGTCCACTGGTATCCTTCTAGGAGCAGTCATTTTGCAACTGACTTATCTACTCCACAAAGATGCAGTTAAAATATTTGCTACTCCTGTAGCACTTCTCTTCACAAGTAATTGCTGTCTCGGAAATGACCAGACCCTTGAATTGTCTAAATTAATCCCAACCTATATTTTGGCCTAATAAAACATTTTTTTTTTTTTTTTTTTTTTTTTTTTTTTTTTTTTTTTTTTTTTTTTTTTTTTTCTCCTTTTAGTTTATATGCACAAATTGGGTGTTTTGTAGAACATGTATATGATTTAGATCACTCATAAAACCCAGTAAAGCAACCTGGAAGAAAACAGAAGTGATAGATGGTTCTCTGGCTTCTATTCAAAACTCTTGTTATGTTTTGGAGTACTTACTATGAATGCTTGGCAACAAAAAGGCAGAGATCCTATATTATACAAATACTTAAAAGCCTGCGCCCAGAGATGAGAGAATGAAAAAAGAGGTGGTTTTATACACCTAGTCCCTGCTGTCTCCTTCACCTCTCCTGGGAAGTAGTTATGACATAATAGGATTTGAAGGTTACTCTTCAAATTTCCTTTCACCCTCAAGTGAGTAACCCATGTCATGCATCACAGAAAAGCTGTCCTCTTGACATCTAGTGATGCAAAAATGGCTTGAAATGAGTCTTTCTGTTAGAAAGAATTGGAAATCAGACTTGCAAAAGTAGAAACTTAATTCTATTCTGCTTTTTCTTGTTTAAATTTACAAGCCATAATACAGGCTAAGAAAAATCTGAGCTTAAATATGTGTGTATAACAGCACATAATAGCTTTCAAAGCCTCTAGTTTAAAGTTTTCTTGGGTGAAAATCAGTGGTACCTTTCCTTCCTTGCATCATTAAGTTGTTTTCTTGCTGGGAAGCAAGAATATTTTATTGTTTCAGAAATACTGACATTTAATATCATAGGTTAAATCGCTCAATTAATATTACACATAAATATTTGGGGTGATGCTGTCCTATAATTGTTTATCAGAGCCTTTTTCAGCCTCTGAAAAGATAACTGGGATGGGAAATATGACTGTTTGAAATATTTAAGAACAAATGTATGTGTGGACAAAGGTGTTTCCTAGAAAGAATTATTAATCTGACAAAATGTATTTTAAGACAGTTGTAGCTGATTTTTGGGTACAGTTCTTTCCAGCACAAATTTGTATTATAATTGCAGTTAATTGTTTAAAATGCAATTTTAAATCTACCAAAGGTGAACCTGATGTATTTCCTTTTTATTCTCTGTTGTACCTTTTCAAATCCTATTTATGTACATTAATAGCAGCCATCCTCCTTTCATCTAGTTAGCACAGCAGTACACTAACTCTGTAATTTACTGATTTTAATACCAGCTATTTCTCCCTGGATATTGGTACATGGGCATAGAATTCTTTGAAAAAGTAACAATAATGAAAGAAATGAACAATATGAATTTTACATCAAGAATGTCCTCGCTAGTTCTCTAATAGCTGTAAAACAACTACAATACATTATCTTCTGTAATTTCGTATACCTTTCTTTCCCTCATAATAAAGAGTCCTTTACTCTCAAAAGTCTTTTCAGTAATAGGTAATTGCAGACCATGATTAGTCTTCTTTTGGTTGAGCTTTGGTCTTTTGGTGGAGTATGGGAATTTCAGATCAAATCTCTTCTGATTCTTGTTTGCTCCTGTCTTTTGGAAACTAGTACAGGGTAGAGATATACAGAAGTAATGTTGCTGATGGATTCAGAGGGGATAAAAAAACTGAAAAGAATGTTTGAGAAGCATTTCATCTACACTATATGTCCTGTTTAGATCTAGCATGAATCCTCCATTGCGGCCTCACCTCTCAGGAGGGATCCATCCAAGGTGGCATAACATAAATTGCAAGTAAACTCCTTTCCTGAATAAATTAGTGAAGAGGACTTGAAGACTAGACAGTCCCAATGTTTGCTGATAACCAGAACACAGGACAGCCTATAGTTAAAAGCTAGTGATAGTGGTGAACTGAAGTGTGAAAAACTCATAGAGATTATCAGCCTGCAGAAAGTAATAGACACTTTTAAAGGACATAACTTGAACTGGAGAGGATCCGTGAGTAGTTGTATCTTTTATTGCAAAGTAAACAGGCTTTTCTATTATTACAAAAGCGTTTGGCCACACCAAAACAGAGTTACCTTTCTCCTTTAGTGTTTATTTAAATAATGAGCAATAATGAGTCTGTTTTAGTTTCAATTTTAGAGTGCTCTCCAAGAAGGAACAAAACCCAATAAATAATTCTCAGTCTTTCTCAGTGGTATATTCAGTGCTCTGAAAATCACCCTTAATTGTACAACAATCAAAAGTTTTCACTATATTTCCATGCAGGCGCTAAAAAATCTGACAAAATTAAGAGGGATGTTTTGTTTTAGATAGAATTGCATCTCTCTTCCATCTCAACATCACTAAAACCAGCTAATGGAATGGAGCCAAAATCTTACCAATACATCTGAACTGCAAAAATCCAAGGACAAATTTATTTTATATTGTAGTGGCAAATACTTTCCCCTCCTAATTTTGTGGGAGTGTTTTTTCTCCCTATGAGGAATAAATTGCACATTCTGGAAATAAGTTAGTCATTCTGAAGTTCAGAATTCATGAAGCTGTTCCAGCAGAGAATGGATACAGAATTGCAGCAAAATCTCAAGGTCACTGGGAATATTCTTTGGGGTATTCTTATGTGGCTTATCTGTGCTCACATGCCTAATTTTTTTCAGTGCAGAGAATAGCCACTTGCAGAGAATGGAAGCCTTAGCCCGGCCCTGTGCCATCCCTTATTCAAGTTCTTTTATACTCCTCTTTTTAAAGAAGCTGTCAAGTTCTTTTCTGAAGCTGACAGGAAAGGCCAAATCTGCAGTACAGGAAGAGAGGCAAAAAAGAAACTTTTTGTGTTGATGTTTTACTAAGTGAGCTAAGGAGAATTTTAGAATCATGTAATTTACTCTGGAGGCATTTACTGTACATAGCTATAGTGATGGTAATTTCTTTCATTGTGGAAGTGAAAAGATAACCATCAATCAGTTGTCAATTGGTCAATTGCAGAAGTGATGAAAAGAAACTGGTAGGAACAATCACTTCTGTGGCTACCTAGACTATTTGGGGTTTTAAGGAAAATACGGGAACTGGAGTCTGAGGAAAAGGAGCGAGGTTGAAACATAAAAATACTCGGTGCAGGGGTAAATGGATCTCCTATAAACACTGTATTTATTTTCTTTTGTGAGGAGTATAAGTGCTGCAAAAATAGACAAAGCAGAGTTTACACTGAGAGACCTCCAAACTGAGAGTGGTGATGTGATGTGGTGCAAGTACAGGGACTGTTTAAATGGAGGTTTGAAAATGGAAGAATTTTTTGTAAAAAATTAGCAGGCAGCTGAATTATTTCAAATATTCTTATATGCTCAGCAGGGACTGCAGTTGTAAGTTTATGTGTGAAGGAAAATATGATTTGTGTTGTTACAGAATAAGAGACGTATTATTATGCATGAGTTGCAAAGTGTTGTAAGAAATACTATGAAGCCAGATATACGGCTGTTTTTACATATATAACGTGAAAGTTGTTTTTAAAATGAGCCTCATGGCACAGACTGGCATGAACGCTGTGCATTTAACAGTTATTTAAGCAGTGTGAAAGGCAAGTGTTTCATTATGTATGCATATTGCAGGGGGGGGTGAGCTTAGGACAGAACCAGGAAAAAGATTAAATTCATTTATTTATGAAAAGAGTTCAAACATTATCGATACGGGGTGGTTTATGCTGTGGTGTTTTGTTTTGGATATTCTTCCCCCCTTCTGTGGTAGGTAATAAAAAGGATTACAGGCCCTCCAGAAGGATGAGATATCATCAGTTTGTAATCCAGCCCATGGTTTCCTAGATACCGTATTGTCTATTCTGTTCCGCTATGTGAAAAATGTTGAATATCAACAATGGGTTTCAGTGCTGTATTGTTGAGTTTTGTATGAACTAATCTAGCTTCACTAAAAAAAAAAAAAAAAAAAAACCTACAGCTTTGGACAAAAGTCTATAGCCAGTGCATTCGTAACTCCCCATGCACAAGAGCTGACTGTGGCTCTGGGAAGACATTTTACTCATTTGATTTCTTTTTTCTTGTAGTCTTCTTGTCCAGTTCTCGGGTGTTTACCACCTATTAGAATTTCACCTGTATGGGTCCTGTGCTTGAGAAAGTCCCAGGACTTGTCAGCTGCATAGGCCTCATAAAAGACAGCTCTGTTCAGGGTTTGAAAGGTAAGATTTTGCCGAAGTCCTCTGCTGTCTGTGCTTTAAGATGCTAACTTTATTGGCCTAGTTCTGAAACTCTGCAGCTTATCACTCATTTGGAGCTTGTGGAGAGGGGAGCAAGTTTCAGCTTAACAGGGAAAATAACCATTCTTGGAGCGATAGGGGGTTAGAGGGGGGATGGAATTGAATGCAATCTGCCTTTCCTCTTATAGAAACTGAATTGTAACTAACTGCTGAAAGTGAGGAGCGCGGTACCTGCGCAATGAGGTGTGTGAGAGCAGGTGCTATGCAAACAAGTATCCTTCAAAGATAGGGTAAGAGTATAGGGGAAAGTGTTTGACCTGTGGGCAGGATATTTCCAGGGCATGGGTAGCACAGGCAGTCGTAGGGTTTGGAACTGCTTTGCCATGAGCACTAAATTGGATTTTTCTTTTATCTTTCTTTCTTTCCTTTCTCGTTCCTTTTTACTTTGTCTTAATGTTTTGTGGAAATGCTATTGGGGGTGCTGTTTGCTTGAAATAAAGTGGGTGGAGAACAATTGAGGGTAAATAAGATTCATGATCAGAAAGACTCTGTCATTAGTCAAATTTCTGAAAGAATTTGTAGTTTTTCCTCTTCAAATAAGTTTTTCTTAGGTTTATTAAAGCAATTCAACAGTAAGCAAAAGACCCTACAACAGTAAGAATTTACAGATATATAAGCTGTGGTGAACTAGATTAGGTGCACAGTAAATATTTATTTGTGAACTTAAAAGTGTCTGTTAAATGTTTAATATATGCATTTTATGTTAAAATATTTCTACCTTTTAAAATGCAAATTATTTTCTATATATGTATTAATATTTTGATCTTTTCAGCACATGCATTTATGAATTAATTTATTTTCTTGGAAAAAGAACTTTATAGGCAAATACTTTTACTGTAAATGTGGGAGGATTTTTTTTTATGGAGAAATGGAGTTTTTGAACTGCTTTATTAATTTTAATGTAAGTAATGCACCAATATTGGGGTTAGAGACCAACTTCCAAAAATCCTCCAGGCATTTTCTTGTCTCTGTGGAAGATTTTTGTGGAAGCTATGCCAGCTTTTAAAATGTTCTCTTTGCCCTGCTGCAGTGTGAATGTTTTTCCCATCCCCCTTTTAACCTAGGAATTAGAAGAAAGTACAGATGATGCTTGCTTAACCCTGCATTTAGTGCCAAGCAGTGATGTGCTCCCTATGAAACCATTTCTGACCCTCTGCTTGCAGTGGTGAGCCTGAATTTTTCCCCTTCCTTGCCCATCATTGTTGGTCAATTATGGGATGGAACTGAACCAGAAAATCTGGTACAGTCTGGCAATTAGTACAAAGGGTTTCCAGTCTAGTGTGAAGACAGAGATGCAAGAGCCCCAGCAGCTAGAGAAATAGTTTTGATTGGCCATGGACATTGCCTTTTAGTGCTGCTTGGTTACTTTCTAAAGATACTGGCTCTTCTACCCTACAGGTCTTCTCCTTAAAGTACTGCATTACGGGCCTACTTTTTATAAGTCTTTTGGGAAGTGGGGGGGGTCTGCTTTTTTTAGCTCTAGCTTCTCCCATTTGCAGACTGTCATTTTAACCCATCAAACAGACACATTTTGACTTGTACAACAAAGAACCAAGTTATCAACATTCACAGAAACTGACATTTTTAATTCAGGCTTCATTATGTCTTCGGTTTATGACAGTGAGCTACAAAGACATTTAAAGTTTTTTTTTTCTTTTTTTCATTTTAAATTCAGCACTGGGATGTTTATCTTTCTTTTAATGCTCGTATTTCCCTTTCTACCTTTATTCTTTAGTAATATATAATTAGCATTATCAAAACCATCAGCTATTATCCATTATGACTTTTGACCTTTGTTTTTATCTATCTAGCATTTTCCAAAATAAATTGCTACGCAAATTCTGTTTGTTAGAGTAAAATGGAATTAGTTAAGCTCCTTAATATAGTCGTCATAAAAATAATCTCTTTTGATATTACTAAGATTTAATGAATGAATACATATATGTAAACTTTTAAAATATCTGGTGTTGTAAGATAAGAATTAATAATAAAACAAAAATTTTAATTCAAAAATAACATGCAGAAGTCAGGCATTTTCAAGGGTTAGCGCTGAGTCTGTAGCTGATATTTCCTGCTCTCCTAAGAGCAAGCAAAAGTCTGATATAAGTTGGGTTGAACTTTAGAAGACCCAGTTATGCCAAATAAAAATCTTAGACTATTATTTCCAGGAAAGCTGGTATCTTTGCCGAGTATATGAAAACAGAACTCATTCAAACCTTGTTCAGAACCAAAATGCAGTATAATTAGATAGCATTGCAAGCAGTTGACAAAGTAATAGGAACATCGAGCATTCAACCATAACCATAGTGTTTTGTTTGTGAGAGTTTTTGTTTTCCTGCGAGTCAGCAGTTTCTGGTTTATGCCTGGATAACTGTGTATTTGAGATGTTGTCTTTTGTAGTTGGAAAAAAAGCAAATGTGTGACCTAATCTTCATGTGCGCATGTGAAATATTACAAATATTTCCACATTCCAAGTTTCTATTGTCATTTTTCCTTCATTCTGTCAGCCTCTGCACAGTGGTACTATGGGAATCCCTGAAAGTGGCTTTAGGCACATGATGGCAGAATATTCCATTCAGCAGTTAAATATTCCTTGGCTGTATTAATGGCAAGAAATACAGGAGCAGGGACTGTAAGTGTGATGACAAGATTAGCACACTGCCCACTTCAATCAGGTACCTCTTGTTTTTGTATTTATCACTCGTCTTTCCCAGTTGACTGATGGCTGTCACTCAACAGCTTTCTTTGGCTGAAAAGAGAAAGAGCTTTCTTTAAAGATGTCAGCAGTGTGTTGAATTCCATAATAGGTCATTTGCACAGAAACTCTACATAGAGCAACAAATTAGTGGCTTCTCTTGTAGATCTTTCGATAGCACATACGGGAAATGATGTGATAGTGTTGTTTATTGCACCAGGAAGATGATAGCACAGTGTAGGTCACAATCTAATTTGATTACCCAGAAACACCTTTCCCAAGGATGCACTGATGATGCTTTAGACAGGAACTGTGTAGAATAAGTATCCAGATAGTAGTATCTGCCAATTTCGTTTGTTTACCAGAGGAACAAATGAAATGGTAACTTACATTCAAGTGCAGGGGAAAAGAAAACTATGACTGATTTTGTCTCGGTCTAAAGAATTGGTGTAAAAAGGCACAAGAACAACTTAAGTTTTTTACCACGTGCAGTTTAAGAGATTCCCAGAAATTACTCTGAACAGTACACACTCCAAATCTACTTTAGTTAAATTTTTTCGTTGTTTTACTTCCTTTTGTCTTCAGTGACCAAGAAAATTTGTCATTGAACAGGGACTACCCCATCTCAATTTGTAACTCTTCAGTTACATATTGTAGCCTTCAGGTTAAGTACTCACATAAACATGGTTGAGCTATGAGCTTTGACAGTGAATCACTGTGTCAGAACTGTGATTTTCAGGGAGATAAAGATCTATCCCTAGATTTCAGCACTTTTCTACTAAGGATAATTTTAGTTCTATGCAAGTGTTCTCTTCTCTCCCTCCGAATGTGTTTTCCAAACACTGCTACGCCTACTAAGTTTTAGCTATAATTAAGTACCATTTTTAATATGAAAAAATGGGGCAGAGAAGGGCTGAGTGACAACATTACCTCTAGATGTGGATTGCTGCTTTGGCAGTGTGTTTGGAGTTTATTGAAGATCTCCCCTGCCAATGCATTGCAACAATTTTTTTTAGTGGTGACTCTCATAACTGTTTTCTGGATTTCATGGCCTTTTTAGATTGTTCTTCACCTCTTAATAACAGCAGTCTCCACAAAATGAATTTTGGACAAACTCACAACTGCAGGGTCCATTCTTGCTACCATCAATGTTGCAGTTCTGTGATTTCAGTAGGATGATTCACCCCCACAACACTCCAGCCCTTGAGCCCTGTTGGTTGATGGTCTGTCACTCTACTGAAGAAGTTTGGCTCAGTTGTTGATTTTACTGCTCCTCTAGAAAATCAAGCAGCATGTTAGTTGCTCTCAGGTGGAAGGTAACTCTGTGCCATAAATAAAGTCATGGGAATAACATACAAGTACTATAGTTCATATATAGGTATTAAATAATAGCTATAGCATCAGGAAACATCTGTTCTTGACATCTCTTTCCTGAGGTAATGAGATCTCTGTTTTGGGAGAGAAAAAACATAATACCAAAACCAAACAAATAGTGATAGATAAAGACAAACTCACCATCATCACAAAGGTCAGGAGTGTGTAGCTGTGGTGCAGATTGACTCTGCCAGCTTTTGCACTGCATTCAGGAGCCAGTCTCAGCTCTGACATGCTGAGAACCTCCTGGTCTCTAGTTTGTCAGCTGTACTCTTGAGCATTTTGCTTTTGTCCTTGCTCAGTGGTTAAAGGTGTCTGGGAACAGACTGCTGGGTCTGTTGTTCTGGGAAATGACTTGGACTAAAGGTACTGGTACAAAAATCAGAGAGGTTTTGTAAAATGGAAGAGAAATGAGGTCAAGCCCGTTGCTTGAGCCATGATCTATCAGCTTTCCTGCTCCTGGAAATGTTTCCTTTGCATGACAGGTCCTCCTCAGCGTTTCTACTCACCCTCTTCCTCAAGGTGGGAAAAGAAGCTGAAAAACCTCACTGTGAGAGTTTTTTAGACATATTACATGGTTTTATGCTCCCAGCTCCCATTGATTTTCAATTCAATTTTCACTTAGATGAAATTCAATAGGAATAAAATACCTAATTCCTTTATGCCATTGAGAGCCTTCTGTCCTGGGTCTTATGGTAGGCTGTGGAACGAGTGAGCATTGGCTGTTAGTGGGATGTGACAAGCATTAAGAAATAAGAGATTGGATCAGTGTATTTTATGGGACTTTATACAAATCTAAGCAATTGGTATTTCATATAAAGGGGAAGGGAAAAAATTACTGGTAAAGACATGGTGATAGCAGTTTCTCAAAGAACAGATCCCAAAGGCACAAGCAGAAACTGTGCCATTGCAGGGGATGACAGGCTGTGTACTGAGACATCTTTTGTTAACACGTGAGCCTTAGCCAAAGACTCAAAAAGGAATCAGATTTTTAATGACAAGCCTAAGGGACTATCATGAGCCTACAGAGATAGAATTGAAGTAATCAAGACACAAAAATGAGCTATGACCAGAAAGTTGCATGAAACTGCACTGAATGAGTATACAAAGCAGTAGGAAAACCAAGGTACAGGCTTGCTAGTCAGCACAAGGTGGTGATGGCAGTGACAAATGAGGCTGAAGATGAAGGGGTACCTAATACCTGTAATATATAGTATTTTACTTTTGAAAAAGTCAGATGTGAGGAGATGGCTACCACAAATAGTATGAATTACAACAAGATATGGATGATTTGCAATTTTTTGTAAACCATCTTCTGGTATCTCACATGTTGCATGGACCCTCAGCTAATCCACTGATCACAGGCTGAGAAATAGTGAATAGCATGACCACCCAGAGTCCCTGGCACACTTTTTTTTTGTCTATGAGTTATTTGCATTTTCATGGGGATATGGATTGTAGAGGTGGCCTCTTCCTCATTCCCATTTCACCTCTTCCTAGAATAGTTCTTAAAATTTTTCTTTACCCTCTGTCTTAGTTGCCCAGCTGATTGTTTTTTCTTTCTGTTTCTTTCTGTAGTTATCTTCTCAGTTTAGTCCTATGGATTTTCCCTTTCCAAATTGTTTAGTTCTTCAGCTTACTTGGTGTAATACTACTTGCTGTAAACCATCCCCTACTCATTAGAAATTTCCTCATGAGAGTTTCTGAATCAATGAGAGATTTAAAAGGTGGTGCTGGTTTGCATTATGTTGGCACTGACTAGAGGAAAGATAAAGTAACCCCAGGCTTCTGCGAGGTTCTGTGTATCTATAAAAGTAAATATGCTGATGTGCACTAGGGAGAGAATTCATTCCTGATCCATTCTGCCAGTTACCTCAAAGACAGACACAGGTACTTCACCAAAAAAACACTTTTTATGTTTTCAGTTTGTCTTTTTTTTTTTTTAATGGAAAAACAATGTCAAAGTTGCTATTATTTCTCATTATTAAAATTCCATTTTCAAACAGTGATTTCTGTAATTTGTTTTGCTAAAAATGTTCAAGAAGTTGTTTTAAAAAATTCAGAAACGTGCTGGAAGTGAAACTTTTCGGTTCCAAACTTTCCAAAGCACTTCAAAATTTCCTTTTTCTTTCTTTGGAAGAATATTTAATTTATCATCTATAAATGCCAGGAGAGGTGTTAACTTTTGTGTGTTAAAACCCTAATTAGATTAAGTTGGATTGTACTTTGCATGTTCTCTCAAGCTAATTCCCATGATCACCATGCTTTAAAACCTTTTTTAGGGGGTTTTGTTAGAGATGCATCTCTTTACTGTTGTTATTCATCTGACAAGAAGAAGAGTGATTCAAATGTACCCTTCTTTCAAAGCTGTGTTTGTCACTGACCTCAGATGTTGAACCGAGAACAGAATTAGTTTCTAAGCACTGCACTGTGTGTGCAATGCCAAGAAAACTGGAGAGTTCTGACTGGCATCCTTCTAAGAGAGGGGATGTGAGAACCTTTTTGTCTAGTATGTTACATCAGTCAGAGCCCAAAATACTTGGGTGTTGTTAAAACACACGGAGATTCAAAACTGGCTATTGTCTCTCTAGTGAGGAGTTGTCAAGATGAAATGAAGGAGGCAGCGCTGTGGAGAATGAAATATTGAGACCTCGGTTTGAAAGAGGAGGTTATGCCTAGAGATGAGGAAACATTCTTCTTTGATTCATGAGGAAAGTGGAAAGAGGAGGTTGGGTGGCAGTCTGTTGATGATACCAGATTTTCGGGACAACAAAGTTGAGGACACTTAGCAGGACTGGCTGAAGGATCTTATGAAACTGAATGAGTAGTCCTTAACTATCCCATGAAATTCAGTTTAGATAAGCATTAAAGTGATGCATCTGCTAATAATAATCAAAACTTTGCAGATACATTTGTGGGCTTTCAGCTGTCTTACCACCAAGGAATGAGATCTTGGGATGATAAAAGACAGATCCATGAAAGAATCTGTTTAGTGGTTAGTGGTGTTCATTGAATATTAGGAATAAATAGGAAGGGGATAGAAGATAGATACAGAATATTTATGCCAGTATATAAATACATGGCACACCCATATCCTGTGTATTGCCTGTCTCTACTGTTTCAAAAGCTTCACAAAAGGGCGACAAGGATGATGACAGGAACAGAGAGATTTCCATTAAAAAGAAACTTAAGTAAAGTAGAGTCTTTGTATGCCTGGAAAAGGAGACTGATGGGAGAGATGATGAAGGTATCTAGACTAAAACACCATACACAAAGAGGTTCTCCCACTCAGTTTGTGCACAGTCTTTGCCAGGACAAGAAATGAAGGCAAGATGACGGATATGGCAGCTGGAAAAGAAGCAAAAGCAGATCTTCAAACGTAACGTAATTAAGCAGCCACAGGGTACTGTCAGAGTTTAAAGTTTCTATGGGTTCAAAGGAAGCTTGAACAAGTTCCCAAAAGGGAAATCCAAAGAGGTTAAAAATGTACATGAACCTTATCTGCCTGGAGTAGTCTTTGAGACTCAGATTGGTGGAAGGTGGAAGAATTCTTGGGGGAGATGTTATTACTTTCTTCTTGTGTCCTTCTCTAGGCACTCACTTCAGGCTGCTGATAGAGACAGCGCCTGGCCAGAGGGATGCTTGGTCTCACCCAGCACAGCTATTTTATGTTCTCATGGTACCAGTCATTTATGTCCTGAGCTCACATTTTCTTTTCACGTCTAAATGAAGGACAGGTCAGAAACTGAAGCAGAAGTAGCCTGGGCAAATAGTTTGAATGCTGAGATCTCTACATTCTTTTGGAGTAAGTCTTCCTCTTTAGCTAAATTGAGAATGGATCTGTCTTCCACAGTGCTCCTAGTCGGCAATCACAGGGAAATACTGACAATCAGAGGAATGTTTTTAAAGCACCTGAGTTCAGATTTAATATGATTTTTTTAAATGTAAGGAAACCCATGAAAAATTTATCACTGTATAATAGCTGAACAATCTCTCCAGGAGACTTTAATTTCTGCTTCTAATCTTTTCATCTCAATCTGCTGGGTCAGCTTTGCACTTCTCCTTGTGTGCACAATGGGGAACAGTGTTTAGCTGATGACAGAAATGCAGGATGGGGATTAAGTACCCCCCAAGCTTTCTGTGTTTTAGTAATGGTGTTGAATGTTCCCCAGTCCCTGATTTTACTTCCCTCCTATTCTTCCAATAAATTAACTTGTAAATCTGAAAATCAAGACATGACTTCACTGGGCAGGGAAAATACACCCTGCAAGTTTTCCTAAATACCCCTTTAGAAAAGGCTTAAGTTTGATTATTGTAATTGATTATCTTAAGCCCCTGAGTGTCAGAATTCTGCATTACACTCAGCATGTAGTCTGATGAGTAGATGGATTTGGCAGCAGTCTTAGGTGTCTTCACCTCACCACTCCCACCCACCCACTCATTTCTGGTCCATGGCCCAGGTTTGCTGCCTAGATAGAGCTTCAAAATCAAGTTAATCTAAATATTCACTGCTGTTAAAACATCAGTTACACCACGAGCTTTATCTCTGTCTTCCCTTCTCCCTGTGACAGCACAAGCGTTGTGGGACTGTGTGGTTAGAGAAAGTTGAGAAGTTTCTTACAAGGGCCAGTTTTCAGCCCGATCAACCCAGAGTATAACCGAGCACTGGTGCCAGCATGTGACAGCCAAAGGTGGCCTTTTGCTAGGTGCTAACTCAGACCTGGGGAAGTTCAAGCCTGCCGTGAAATTGCACCTCCTGTGGTGTGTGTTGCTTTTAGGGCTGCATGGTAAGCCAGAGTCTTGAGTCAATATAGATGACAAGTAATTTAACAAACAGTTCTCAAAAGAAGTTGAAAATCAACTTAAACAAGGAATAAAAAGTAATAATATCATTTTTCTTCAAACACATCAGAAGCATGATTACTGACAGAAAATCTGTAAGATTCTCAAGGCATGAAAGGAACATTCAAAAAAGATAAAGCCACAGCAGAAAAGCTATGATTTTTTTGCACCTGTGCTTACCATGGGGGAAGTTGGTGAGAATCCCATCCCAGAATCTTAATTTATTGAATACAATTTAGGATTTGCTTCAAATTGAAGCGTCCATAAATAGTTTATAGAGTAAATTAACAAAACAAGCTATAAAAACTCATCAGCAGTAGAGGCATTCACTTGGAAATTCTAAAGAAATTCAGGAGATAAACACGTGATTGTGGTGTACGGCTTCTTAGCTCAAATAATTTTGAGCCAAAGGACTGAAATCTGACTAATACAGCAACAGATTTTAAAATGGCATTCAGGCAGATCCAGGAAACTGCATCCCAGTAAACCTGACATCTGTGCTGGGAAAATGAGTAGAAATTATAACAAATAATAGAAATAGTGTAATCTGAATAATTATGGCATATCGTGAAGTTTTGTGTGTAAGTTTTAAAAGATAAGTCCTGGCCTAATTGCATATTAAAATTCGCTGAAGGTATCTACTAGTAGGAGAACACAGGAGACCCAGTGGATATCACCTGCTTGGGTGTTCAAAAGGAGTTTAACAAGGTTCATCCCCCAAAAGCCTTTAAGAAAATACAACATTCTGGAACAAAAAGGAAGATGCTCACATCAATAAATAACTAGCTGGCATAGAAAGTAGAGTACAGAAATAAATGGTCAGTGCTCACAATAGAGGTAGGTCATCAGTGAAAACCCCATGGAGATCTGTGCTATTCAACATATTCATAAGTGTCTGAAAATATAAAAGTGAATAGTGAGGGAAAAATATCTGCTGATGGTACTAAGTTACTCAGAAAAGTTAAGAGAGGAACCAGCTATGGTATATTGAGAAAGATTTTATAATGCTGGCAATAATGGGCAAAAAAAAAAAAGACATGAAATTCAGTGCAGACAAATGCACACAAGAAAAATAGCTCTATCTTTACATATAAAGTGATGGGTTGGGAACTAACCATCACTTCTCAGAAATAAGATCTTGAAGTAAATGGATAGTTCTGCAAAACTGTCATGTCAAGAACAGTTGAACCAAAATTTTAAGAATAGAGAACAAAATAAAAGCCATCATTACGACACTATATAAATCCATAGTACACCTACAGCTTGAATATTCTGTGCAGTACCAGCCTCCTCGGCTGAGAAAGAGTAAAACCAGAAAAGGTTGAAACACAGATGGCAAGGATGGTCACCATGACAAAATGGGTTCAAGGAGTATGACCTACAAAGGCTGAGAAAGTTCGGGCTGGAGAAGAGAAGATTGTGTGGGGACACCACAGCACCTTCCAGAAGGGGCTACAGGGAAGCCAGAGAGGGACTCTTCATCAGGACCTGTAGTTACAGGACAAGAAGTAATGGATACAAACTGAAAGGGGAAATTTCAGTTAGATGTTAGGAAGAAATTTTTTATTGTGAGGGTGGTGGGACATTGTAACAGGTTGCTCAAGGAGGTTGTGGATAGCCCAACCCTGGTGGTGTTCAAAGCCAGGTTGGAAAAGTCCTTGAGCAATTTGGTCTAGTGAGAGCTGTCCCTGCCCACGGCAGGCAGGGTAGGACTAGATGACCTTTAAGGTCCATCTGAACCCCTTAACATTCTATGATTCTATGACCCAGTGACTAGGACTAGTAAGCTGGAAAAGATATGACCAGTGCTGGGGCGGGTTGAGATAGCTCCAGATATTGACCAGTTCCAAATCTTGTTTTACAGTATCAAAACAGATACATTAGCACAACTGAGGAGATGGTGAGATTCCAGTATGCCAACAGGAATGAGGCAGAAATCCTAAAAAGGAGTGCCTTGCTGAGTCACAACATCAGGAAGTTAGAGGTACAAACCAGGTGCTGATGCTTAAGAAACGGAGCACACTGGAGTATTTACAAGGCACTTTGTTCAGTTGAGTCTCATTAGATTCCTTTAGGATGTCTCTGCAGTCAATGGAGAATGAAAGTCTTTCAATTTGGACCATGAAGACCACCTAAATTAGGATCCTATTCTGATCTGGACTCCTAAGGACCCTCTCTGTCTCCATTAACTACAAAGGTGATGGATTCACAAGGTTACCTAACACCCTGAAAGGTCTGAGTGGCTGTAGCATTCCTGTGGATGGGCCTATGGAAAGCACCTGCTATCTCGTTATGACTCCTGTTAATGAGTTGATGTAGAGGACAGAAAGCTTCAAATCCTGTCTCGAGGCTTTGCTCGTGACATATTTACACAGCTGTGAGCTGGAGTCAAAACTGTGGCCCCAGCACCATAAAACTGGGTAGGGATGTTCAGAATCAGAGCTGTAATCAAACACAAGTTTGACACACAGTTAAGATGTGTATTTTTCACAAGAGATTTAATTTTCCCAAGTTTTTCTAACTGAAAGAGGAAACCTCTAGAACATATTGGGGGAACACTCTCTCCCTAAATCTCCAAATATGCTGACACAGTGCAGCAACAACTAAATTTTGAAATAATATGAGTTTATTTTTGAGTAATATTTGCCTCCTTTCTTTTCCTTTTTTTAAGATTGTGTTCCTTCAGTTGCTTCATTTCCTCTCACCATTTTATTTTATTTTTGATAGTTCTACCGTCCTTTTCCTTTTAGTCCTTTTCCTACACCACAATCCTTCCTAAGGAGAAAATGAGAGTGAGGGCAGTTGGAGTTCAGGGCTTTTGAACCATGAAATTTGAGTGTTTAATTTAGTACAGACAATTTTGCCTATTTCTAGTAGCTATGCCCTTTTTTAATACTGCTTATAGTTCTGATGCTATTTCTGAATTGGGAGCATAAAAATGTAACATTTAATATTTAAAATGACAATAGAAAGACAAAAAAATAGATGTAAATCAATGTTTCAAGGCATGCATAAGTTGCCAACCACACTCAGGCTGATTCTTCCTCTCTGCAGCAATACAAATAGAATGTAACAGTCTTTCATGGTCTGTATTAGTGTAGAAACTTATCACCAGTTGTTTCTTGGTCATATTTGGAGGCTTTTGGGTGGTTTTTTTAGTGTCCTCAGAAATGGCAATGAAAAACGTTGAATTTAGAGAAATTAGTCTGATTTTACTATTGAGAAAGTAAATTAACCCTTACCTGATTCACTGGAGAACAAATAATGTCTTCTTAGCAGATTTTTAGATCTTTTTTTCCCTGTCTGATGTTGCACACCTTGACTGTAACTTTCTCATTTTATGTATCTAAAGCAGAGGAACATGCTCTAATGAAGAAAAATCTCTCTTGGCCATTAACATCTGTAATGGCTTATTTGAGTATCAAAGAATTTTGTTTATAGTTATTTGAATTATAATCAAATTATTTCAGTACCTGTTTTAAAGCATCTAAAAATTATTATGTAAAATTCATGCATGGTGTCTTTTTAATAAACAACAACAAAAATTATTCCTATAAATGAAGCAATCAGCTCTGAACACTTGAATTTTCTTATAAAAAAAGTTAAGTTAGTCTTAACTCACAGATTTTGAAGACACTATAATAAAGAATTATTGGAGGAAATATTGCTTTTACTGTTTTCAGATAATGCTTAATGTTGTTGCAAATTATAAAATTTAATTAGCTATATAAATGCCAGAGGAACAAATAATGTGCTATTGTCTTGATATCTTTCCAGAAATTAGTCTTTTAAAACAAATTTGCCATATTAATCATCTAAAAATATTTTTGATCACTGAATTAATAGTTTGCAGCCTGTTTTCAGGTATTCATTGCCATAGGTGATTGCCTCTTAATTACTACATGGGCGCTTTCTATTCACTCTTATTAATTCATGTTTTCTGGCACAGTCCCAAAAGGCAGCCTTGCCCTATATCTTCTAATTACTTCTATAATTGAATTTGCCCACTTTTTCTAACCTATTTTTTAAACTGACTGTGTTTGTTCATGGTTTATTGTGTCTTTTTTGTGTCAGTTCTCTGCAAGCAGAATGTACATTGATTCTTTCCTCGTTTCTCATTAATTTTCAAGAGCTTTGCTGCATGTCTGCTTTTTCAGCCTGTCAGACCTATTGCTAGACCAAAAAAAGATTCTTATTATTAAAGGTTAGGTAAAATAGACTGAAGTTAATTAATTCATTAGTAACTCTGAGCCAATTACTGAAGCCTTCTCTTATTTATATACTTGTTAACAAGACAGAGATGAGAAAGGCCTATTATAGGCACATGTCCTTCAGAAGTTGGGCAAACCCTCTGGAGCATATGCATTTAGTTCCACCAAAGAAAAAGAATTGATTCCAAAATGAAGACTTGAAGATCTAACTGGCAAGGTCTTCATAAGCTGATGGACCTTCTTGTGGCCATCCAAATGTTGTTTTGGATTCTGTCCTTTGATCATAAGGAATAAATTCTAGTGATCAGCTTTAAAAAGTGCACACATAAAGTTTCGATACAAATATATTGACTTGCCAACTTCCCCAGAATTATTCTCTGGGATGTTTGGGAATAGTTGAACAAAAAAAAATTACCCATGCATATCTATGCAATTAAGAGGGGAGTTGCTGATTTTGACTTCAGACTATTTCCTTGTATTGATAAATGAAATGAGATATGTAGCTGGGAAGAAACCCCATTAATATTTGGTAAATACTCTTCAGGTTATGAATGTTACATGAAAGCTGAAGTCATGCAGAAGCTACAGACCTATAAATAAAATAGGCAAAGTACCCAGTGGATCACTGATCAATGTCATATGATTACATTAATGACATCAATGCATATTTTAAGCATAACATTCCTTATATTTCTTGAGGATGAAGCATGACAAAACACTGTTCTCTCTCACTGAATTCAGTGTTGATACAAGTGTGTTATTTTTTAAAAGGGTTACTCATACTTTATTGCAGGGGACAAAACCTTTGGGGTTTTATTTTCTCATAATTCAAAAATTTGATCAGAGATCATTAGAATTAGAAATCAGTTCTTTGTCAAGTGTCTTGCAAACCTGGTCTGATATCTAGATTTGGAAGGAAATGATGCTAAGATTGAGGAATATTATATGAGCTTTTTAAGCAAATAGACAAAGTATGGATTTAGAAGCATCTTTCACCTACTCCTTATAAAATATAAATCCAAATAAATTTAACCAGGAAGAAAAAGGTGTTGGAACCACTGGGGAGCAGAAAGCTTGGCCCTGCCCAGTCAGTTATGTTTTTAAGGAAAATTGGTCTGTACATCTAGGTTTAAAATCCTAAAGAAGGGTAGTTACTAAATTCTCAGGAAGTCCTACTCCCATGCCAGAAGCAGCCATAGCTTAAGATCTTCAGCTACCACTGTAGGAGTTGTTCTCCAATCCATAGTTATTTCTAATGTGAAAAATAATAGGAAGATGAAAGAATACAGCACCAAATAGCATATGGTCCTCAGCTGAGCCAGGTCACTGGGAGAAGGTCTGGGTACCATCACCATGCTATGCCAAAATATCTGTTTGCCTCTGCATCCTCCTGGAACACACACGCAGAACTTCCTCACTCCTCCTTGAGTGCCATACAACTCTGCTGAACTGGGGTATTTATCACTCAATCCTGCTCATTCACTCCCTTCCCAAAATTAGTCAGGAAATAACTGGCTGATTGAAACTGCTGATATCTTGATCAGATCATTATTATTTCTGGTATGAAATAAATAAGTAATTAATAATGGAAGTGCTTGGGCTGCTCTGTAGTTAAAATAGCTTTGAGATTCACACGTAAAACGGACATTCGCTGTTTGATTTTGTGTGAATTACATGATGTGGGCTTGCCAAATTTATGTTGTTTATTTTTGGAGTGGAAAGTTACTGGTTTTGAGAACTTTTCAAGTATATCTTTTGATTTATTTTAGTTATTGGCAGTTATCTTTAAGATTGTGTGTGAACGAGAGACTTCAGATACTTGGATCCTTCCAGCAGAAACAGTACAAACAGATATTTGAGAATTTAATAAGAGTAGAGGAGTACGTTTAGATAGTTTAGAAGTGTAGTGAAATGAAATAAAAGAGTTTCCCTAAACACTTCATTTTATAACCAATGAACTCATCAGAATGAGTCCTGTTTTATGTAATAGTGTTGAAGCAGCTGCCCTCCATGATAACAATACTTTTGATTTTGGCGGATCTGAAGGCTTCTGTCACCTCCATTTGGACAGACCCTCGAATATTCAGTAAGGTTTTAAGGAAATGAGAGGTGTGCTTCTGTGTCATCACTTGTGTTATCAGAAGCAGGGTAACTTGGACATGTTGAAATTCAGGCTGTTCATCATAGTCAGTTGCAGACTCTTTGATAGTGTGAATGACAGTGACAATATCATCAAACCAAAATAACTGAGAGATTGTGGTGGTCACTCCACGGAGATCTGTGGACAGGACAGTAACACCCTTTTCATTTTTCGCAGGGCAATGTAACGTAAGTCTGAAATGATAAGAACAGCAGTAAAAAAAAGGAAGGGTTTTCTGTCTGAAAACTTCCTTGTTTTTTTTGCAGTTCTTGCATGTTTTATAAATTTCTTTCCATTCTTTACTTCTGTACATGTTATGCTGCATTTGACTCTTCTCCTGTCATATACACTGAATTGAGAAATTCGCTGTTAGCTATTTCCTTTCATAGTTATTCTTGCTCTTCTTTAGTCTGAGTACCCTCTAGCATGTCTTGAAAATATTCCTCTGCCTGCCGTCCTTATCTCACTTCATGTGAATGCATTTCAGCTTCTGCACCAGCAGCCACTGTAGTGCTTTCTACTTAATTCTATATCCTTTCAGTAACTTCATGTAGTCATCAAGGAACTTGCAAAGAGTGTATTGACTTGTAGGAACATGCTCGTTTCTTCTGGCTCTTCTTTTAATTCGTTATTGGTTCTACTTTGTAGAACATGCTGTGACCACAGGGAATGAATGGGCTTGGCTGGAGTTGCAAATCATAACCATCATTTACATACAGGGAAGCTGAGATTCCATGACTTTCTGTATGTGACAAGGGAGGACCATGGCAGAGCCAGCAGCACAGCACCTACTGCCTGTTGTACAATCCTGGACTTTTACTGTTGGACTGTCCTTTCAGTCCTATCTAGTACATATTTAATATGGAGCTATTAAAACATATGCATATTGTTGTAGTGAGTAAAATCTTATAGCTGTTAGTGGACTTTAAAAACCTTTCCTAGAGGAAATATTTTAAAGCCTTTTCTGTTACTTTTCATTAAATTAGAATTTAAATAACATTGTTTAGTATCCTGGATATTACAACTTTTCCTGTATATCAGAGGCTTACCTAAAAATGAGTCACCTGACTGAGTAAAAGACTGAATGTCAGCAACATTGATCAGCCACATTCCTGCTTAAAATCATTAGATCTCTCCTCCTCCAGCACTTGAAGCACAGCTTTAGAGAAACTTATTTCCCAGTTGTTCTCACAGCAGCAAGCTCAAGCATTGAGTCTTGCAAAACAGGGAGCAGTTTCAGTATTAAGATATATTCCATAAGCTATTTCTTACCTGATACTTCATTATCTTCCTAAGTAAACCTCAAAAGTTTTAAGAAATGTGTTTCCTCTTACTTTAATCCTGAAGAGGAGAGAGGCTAAGGAACCCTTTTCTTTTTACTTCCAGTCTTAATGCTAGTTCCCAAAATTCAGTTTTAAACAAGACAAGAAGCTACGTAGAATCTATCAATCTTTTAAATCTGATTAGTTTGTAGGAACAGGTAAGATATTAATTAATAATAAAGAGAGAAAAATATATTCGCAAGTAGAAATTGATCTTATTCTGAACACAAAGTTTTAATCAAAAACGTCAGTCCAGTACTGATCACGTGCACCTCAGGGGGACAGGATCAGTCCTTGTGCTCGTAGCATCTGTTTCAGGACACCTAGAGATGTAATTGTGCTCCTTATGGGTATCCAAACTGCTAACACAAAACAAAAATGAGTGGTTATTATCTGCATGTTGGCATTAAGTATTTTACATCTACAGTAAGTGCCACCACTCAAATGCCAAACCTGTGCTTAACATTGTGCCAAAAGGCCTCCTGGCTGATAAACCTTGACAGTACATTGTTCTCTTGTCAAGGGGCATTATCCTAGCAATTCAGCAAAAATTTTTCTTCATTTGGACAGTGCATCTTTCAGACATTCCCTTCTTCTATTGATTTGTTTTCTCCTGTCCCTTTCTCCTTCTTTTGTTTTCTTATCATAGCTTCAGGTTATTAAGTGCAAAGTATTGATGGGAATGGGTGGTTTTGGTCGATGGAGAGCTAATGCATCCCTAATCCCACCATTGTTATAGAGTTATGCTTTACTCTGGTTCCTGATGGGGGAAAAGGTGCAAAGCTCTTGATCCTAGTTTTATTTGTCACAAACCCATCCATCAATCAAGCACAAGCATGTCTGAATGCTGAATGACATGTGGGTCTCAGCTGAAAAAATTCGATAACACTGTATTGTCAGGTTGCTCACTCTTTTTTTTCGATAAGAAATACATTTGACTGAAATAGATAAGCATACAACTACTAAAGACTTGAAGAGAGAGAGTGACATACATGACACCAAAGGTTTTCGATCTTTGGTATTAATGATACTTATGAGTAAATAAAATGGAAGAAAAGCTCTAGACATGCAACATGCTTAAATCCTGTGGGGTTTTTTATTAAGGTGGGGTCTCATGTTTTTAATCTGGACATATATTGTAGCCTTCCACCTAGGTCCAGATGCTGATAGAATCTGTGACTGAATTTCTATTTTTAAAAAATTATATTGGTTAATATAGCAGACATTCATGAATAGAATATTATTTTAATATACACTGAGAACCTATGCATTTATTATTTCTGAATAAGGATGAAGACACATAAGTATATATGTATAAGTATTATCCTTTTATGATTTGAAAACATTTTAAATTCATTATTATAGTACATATGCATAGATATTTTATACTATGCAAATAAGTATGCATGTCATTTTAAAAATGTCCCTTTAAAATGTATTTGTATTCTCAGATATGATTTTGGAATCTCTTTATACCAGTTATTGTGTGAAGTATGCTAATACATTACTGAAAGTTTATCCCCTTATTTATATGCAATTTTCTATTCATACTCACCTAAATAATTGCATTTAGAAACATTTAAAATGTTGCAATTTTCCATTTGTACACTGTAACTCTGAGAAAAGTAATCAACAGATCAGAACAATTTAGAAAATGCATTTTATTTTCTTGCCATAAAAGTAGACACTTTAGAATGGAGAACGCATTAAATGACCTAAAAAATCCATCAACAAAGGTAACAAAAAGACAACCCAAATCAGAGGCTCTAAGACAAAGATGTTGTAGCCTCAAGTACTGGCACACTCTATGAGTAAGCCATTTTTTCTCTGCTCTGTGACTAGGGGCTACAAAACTGCAAAAATCAATGTGGGAGTGCTTTAGGTTTGTTGGGTAAATTACATGTGCTTGGCTGCTCTATTGTATCTGGCCCATATTCTACACCAGATACTTTTAGATGGAACTGTCACATAATACATATACTCAATATTGATTTTTGTAGATTTAACAGAGCTTGAACTGAACTCCATGGTAAGCAAGGAAAAACTTAAGAAGTGCAGCTCCTCAAAATTGGGATGAACATGTAAATATAGAAATACTATTGAATGTCCGTGTCTGGCAATCTCCTGGCCCAGTTTTAGTTTGGTATGGGCAAAGTCAGTACTGAGTAGTTGAAAGCTGCTGGCATTAAATATTTGTCGGTTTGTCTTCAATTTACTTATTCTTGTGGGGTTTTTTTATGTTTGTACCAAGATGAAGTGAACATGGAAAGTTATAAAAATTTTTAAGTGACTTTCTATTGTCTGAATAGCAGATGATGCCATATGAAACCCAGAACACCTCTGCTAGCACCAAAGAGCACTTTGAGGTTTGTGTATACATCATGAACAAATTATTTTAGATTAAATTCAGTGCATGCAGAGAAGTCCCTGAATCTCAGATGCAGGGCACATAAGTGTACATTTTGGCATGGGAATAGGTGGTCTCATTTCAAGTTGCATATAATTTCCAATTTAAAAAAAGACACTAATTCAAGGGTCTAAATATGAAACATGCAAAATTTGGCTGCCTTTGAAAATGTCTGTGTTAGTTATCAAACATGAGGTAATCAAGTGTGAACAGTTTGCTAGGTTTTAGGTCCCAAGCTGGTGTGACAGGACTGGTAACACTCCCTATTAAAACTGAAGAAGTTTAACATTTCTTCAGGGGAAAGAGGGGAAAGAAAAAATTTTTGTAACTTTTAAAAATAAATTAAGACTGCATATGTTAGTTTATTTCCATTGTATTTGTGAACAGTGTATTACTAATGATATCTGTTTAAAGTAATCACATTTTTAAATACCAGTCTCCAGAGTAATTTGTAATCAAACAATAGTTGCTGTAACCCATAAAGAAACAGTTATAATTGCTTGAAAATGGATCCTTCTGGTTTCATGTCCACCCAGCAACAGTGTCACTGAAGCCCTGCCTGCAGTTCTAAAGTCATGCCCCAGCCTGTGTTTATCAGTATTGCTCGAGACTCAGTTACACCCACAATGTGTGGGTCCTGTAGTGAAGGACTTTCGGTCACTGCTGCTATGAGGGATGCTGAAATTGTGTTTAAAGGAAGGAGAGAAAACAGGCCTTAAATTTCCAGCGAATGCTTTACATAATCGGTGCTGCTCCATGTTCTTCACCTCCCCTCTGACCTCCTGGGGCGTGATCCTCCTGAGGCTGCAGCTGCAGGGGGTTGAGACATATAAACTGCTCTGCTTGGTTTCAGCTCTGGGCTCAGGAGGGGCAGCGTGCAGGCCCTGGCTCACCTGCACCCTGACAGACAGCCAGTGGGAGCCATCCCCACCACAGAACCCTACTTTCAAACTTTATAAATCTCTTGGTGGTTTTTCTGTATTTAAAAAATTGTAGGACATGTTTTCAGCTGGAATTAATTGACATAATTCCAGTAATGTTCTTGCTAGGACAGCAGTTTCCACTAATGAATATCCAGCATTGTATCTCTGCCAGCAGTCAGATGTGGTAATCAGAGCAGCCAGCCTCTGAGAGTAAAGCAGAGCCTTGTCAGGGGGCCTCCACTTTAAAACTTTGTCTCTTGGTCTGTCAGTGCTTGATTTTATTATTCTAAGGGCATTTTGATAACCCCTCTGTGTTTGGGTCTTCATGGTGTGAAGGTCTAACTAAATAATGAGGGTACTTTCTCTTTTATCTTTAGAGGGAGGATTTACTTATTACTGCCAATAATATGGGTCAGATTTTCAAAGGTGTTTTAACTTCACCTCCATGTTTGTACTGCATAAACACTTGCAATTGCTTTTGTATCCAGTCATTTCTACAGATGAGCATTTACCGTTATTTTGCTATGCAAGTGATGCTTGTGTGTGTATTCTTCTGTCTCGTTTCTATAGATAAACATACACAGGCACAAGTGGGTGTTGTGCTTTTATGTGACATTTTACAGTCCTAAGTATTAAGTGGACAGGAAACTAACAGCTTTTTCACTCTCAAGATATATGATGGGCTTGTTTTGTACACTGTGGAGAAAAAAGAAAAGATTGTGAATTCAACTTTTTGCTTTTGCCATTCATTTTGTGCTCTGTCTTATGTGACAAGAGGCCATGAAGGATCTATGACCATGTGTGATATTCCCAGTGAATGAAATGCTTCTACATTCTCGCAGTATCTGCTATACTACCTCGTGGTAGTGATCCCTCCATTTTATGAAACACAAATTAGACATATGAAAAGGGACTTTAACTTTCATAAAACCGGTGTGGCTCTGTTCCTTAGACAATAAAAAGAGGCTTATGGGAACAGTGGTTACTTACCTCCTTTTGAAAGAAAAATGCATGCAAACAGGGTTTCATCAATGGAGAGGGCACTTTATGTTTCAGAGTTTGATCCCACTTATGTAGTTTTAGCCATTTAACACCATGGCTTCTGACTGCTGTCTGTCTGGGAACTGGATGCCAGGGAAGGAAACGCTCGGGCGTACCTTGGTAGCAGCTGTGCTGTATTTTCAGTTTACTCTTAGGTGCCACAATAGAGTCCCTGATGTTATGCTTAGATGCAAATCAGCTCCTGAAGTGAATGGCAGTAACGTTGTTGACATCCAGTATATGTTAGAAGTCAGCACAAGTATCATGTTGGTCTATGTCTAGTGGACGTCCAGGACCACTCAAGAGGTTAAGGACATTGTTCATCAACTGGGAATGTAACTTGAGAAATGTAAAGCCAACGGAATTAGAAAGAAAGGGCAAAACACCATATGATTTGTCTGTTTAAGTGCCATATGGCATCTCTTTAAAATGTATAGTACTAGGGAAGAAAAGAGATTAGTGCAAAATGTAAGAGCTGCTTCATAAGGCCCTGAGGACCAGCAGTTCAAAATGCTGGAGTATCCAGACAGCCTCTCCTGCGTCTTAAAGAATAAATGATGTCAAGCTACAGAAAATGATGCATGCAGTGCTTCTTGTTAGCTTGAGATGCGTCCCAGGGAGGAATGATCAGCACAGTGCTGTTACAGGATTGCCCCATGTCTGTGTAGCTGTACAGCCACAGCTGCTGTACAACTGCACAGTTCTGCTGGGTTAGCAGGTGTCAATGCCCCGCTGCAGTCCACAGCCCAGGTGACAAGCTGCAGGATCTCTCCAGTGGCTTGTTACAAAGAAAGGTTACAGAGATCAATTACTGTTTTCTTAAACTGCGTAAAACTAAATTCTAGCTATTGTAGGTATGTGTTACTGCTTCACATCTTCCTTCTAGTTTGGTGGGAATTCATTTGTAATGAAAGTAATTGCTGCTCTGTTCACTTGCAGCTCTGTTGTATCTTGTGCCATCGCTGCTCTCTGGGTAGATAAAATTCACCTGCAGTTGGGTTCTGCTTACTTGATCTCACATGCAGGGGCACAGGATAGGGTCCCTGCTCTGGGTCTTTTAAGAGTAGCAGGATTTCTCCTGATTAATCCCCTGTCCTTGTGAGCTGGGATAGGATGGCTAAAACACTTTCTGACTGTTCATTTCTGAGACAAGTTCTTCAAATTCCATTTCATCTTTATATCCTAATTTGGGAATACGTCAGTAGAGCAAGGAAACCTAGGTTTGGTATTTTGCAAATTTATACAGGTTGGTTTTATTCTTGAGACACAGTCAAGCCACTGCCAGTCAACATTTCTTCAACTGAGTGGTCCCAAGTCTGGTTTGAGCAAAATAAAAAAATGCTGTTATGTATTCATATGTATGTGCTCAAATATATATTTATACGTTGTTTTCATCTGAAACAACTGGATTGATTCAATTGAACTTACAGCCGTGTGAATGTAAAGAAACAAAAAGTAGGTCCTGATAAATAAAGTGTATTTCCAAACCAATAACTGCGAGAAGAGGACTCTAGGAGAAGACCCTTGCTTAATTTCCACACCTTAGTTAAATTACTTTCTGAAAACAGGAGGAAAATCAGTGACTGGTCTGGATTTTTCAAACATCTCTGAAGTATTACATTATGAATTTTCTTGCAGTAATAAAAGAATTATTTCTCCATTTAGCACATGCAAAATTTTAAAGCTCCATTTATTAAATATGGAAATATATGTATATATTTGAGAAAGCTACAAATAAAAAATAAAATGCCAATGAAAAAATTATTAGCTTTTCTTAGCTGGTTTTGGATTTGATTCTATGCCATTTATTTTCACTAATTTGGCAATGTTTCTGCAAAGGAAAAGAACTCAAACGCGGATCTTCAAATTGGTCCCTACAGCTGTAAAACTTCTGATATGAGATAAAAACTCATGGGGTGTTGTAGAGCATTAACAGAAGAGATGAAATTGTTCTATCAACCTGAAACCTCTGAAAGCTATTCATTTTCCACTCTTCATTCTCATATAAGTCCTGGTAATGTCGATGAGAGCAACTTGCACTCTCAAAGCAAAAATCCACCCAAAGGCAACAACTCATAATGAAAGGGAGAAGAAAAAAACTAAAGAAAAACTGAAAAAAAAAAAAAAAGGAGCAGAAACAAAAATTTTCCATCTTGAGTTACAAAACCCTCAACTTCCCCACATATGTTTGATTCAAACCGTATTTTGTTGGCTGTAAATTGTTTGCAATTGGCGTGTTATATTTTTGGAGGAAATAATCCAGAAAAGCATTCCACCAAATTCATGATAATTTGATTGCACAGTCCATATTTGGAGCATATTAGCACATTCACTCCTGTGTACAAATATATAAACTGTCATCTCCCAAGCAGTGAGAAGAAAAGCGACAGAGGAGGTTCAGATGGGGGAGAAGGGAAAGAGTTGCCAATAAGGCCCAAGGCTTGCCAAAATCATGTAAGTGAAGGAAACGAAACAAAATGCAGAGAATAGACAAGGAGAATGAGTGGCTAATTACTGTACATCCCACTCAACTAAAAATGAAACACAGGCACGAGACATCAGAGAGGCACATATTGCATAGGCACATCCTGACAGCAATGACAAAACAGTGTAATCACAAACAGAAAACTAGGAACCTTTCCCTCTTTGTTGGCAGTGGTGGTTGAATGTATTCTAGCAGAGAGGCTGTTATTCCCCTGTCACTGCCGGTCCTTTTTCTTCTCCATGTGGAAAGAAATAGCTCAGGGAACGCGTGACTCCAGATCCAGCAGGTTCCTTGTGCCTGCAGCCTGCAGGGTCCAATTTATTTTCTGTGTGGGGCAGTGCTTTCCCTCGCTCTCCTCAGCTCAGGTGACAGGTGTGTTGCATGCTCACGCTGGGACATGTGTAGGTTAAGCCTTGATACAAATTACCTGAGAGAAATTTGGGCTGCTGAGAGATCCCTACTTTTTGTCATGATTTGCTGTGTCATTGTGAGCAGGTGGCACCCCTTGGTGCTGAAGTTTGTCGTGATTTTAAGATATAGCCACTGTGGGCTTTGTTAATCGTTTGAGACCCCTATATAAAAGGCACAATACTTGGTTAAAGGCTCGTGATTTTTCCAGAGTTTAACTGATGGTTACCACACATTCCTGTAATTCACCAGACTGATTTATTGCTTCATATTGCAGTGAATATTAAGTAGTTTAGTAACTGGACACTTTATTATTTTAATCTAATTAAACCAATTATGGGCAAATGAAAGTATTCTGAAAGATATGACTGTAACTCAAAGCTGGGGAATCTGAACACCGCAGGAAATTATCAAAGCCCTTTTGTACGTGCTCATCTCCCTCCTCTGGGCACTTGGCGTGTACCTAGAGACGTGCACAAAGTGGAGTGCTCTCCGTGTATGGGACTTTATTCTCACCTTTGGCTTATGGTGCTTATGGTCACAAGAACTGGCCATATAAAACAAAAAATTCAAAGCAGAGTAGATTTGATGAAGGAAGGAAAGGAGCTGCATTTTATTTCTCAACAGATTCATAAGGGATGCGTGTTGCCAATTGAAACAGAAAGAAGGCACAGCTGGAGGCAATTAACCAGATAGTTGGATACTGGCTGAGGAGATTTGCAGAACTCTCTGCAAATTGCTCCAGTCCCTGTCTGCTCTAAGTGGCCCAGCTCCTTGGTTGGGAGTAGATATGCAAGGCTGCAGCAGCTCTGTGAGGACAGGAGAGCAGCCTCACACGAACTGATCCAGCAGCAGTTAGTTGGTATAAGCACAGCAACTGCATCAAGCTAATGAAGGTACTCCATTAGGGATCTCTGTCTTCTCTTTAAGTGCCTTGAGGGCAATGCAAGAGTGAAGCAAGAATCCCTTGCCTTACAAAGTAAATGTTTCAGCTATCCTCCTTTTTACAAAACACTGGGTAGAAACTGAATAAAGACAGACGTCTCCATACTTGACCTCTTTACCTGGGTGAAGCCAATGCCTTCTCAGTTCTCTTTGCTTTGGGTGAAAACCAGTCCTTTACTTCCGAGGCTCACTCACTTCCAAGGAGAGTCTTGCATTGTGCTCAGGGAGCAGTTCTTGTCTCCATCAGGGGTCTGTCCACAAGATCATTGCATTGGAGTGTGGTTTTCGAGAACAAACCCGATTTAATGGCCCTCTGCTATTGGAGAGCTTCCACAGTAGTTTTGTTGAGGTGCCCAGTTCCTGTCTGGGGCACAGTGACTGGTTTTACATTAACGGACAATGGCAGTCCTAAAGCAAAGTGGGGGGTCGGACAGAAACTGGACAGGTAACATCATCCTTTTAGTTGTGGTTCCCCAAGCACAATCACCATCTCACCTGCAGTTTTTATGACTCATACTTTATGTATATTGCTTATTTGTTTCATTACTAAACCGTGCATGTGTCTACGTGAGATGAGGTGTTCTTCAGAATATTTTGGGGTGTTATATTGAAAAACTACACTACATTATTTCCACTTAAGGCCTCTGGGACTTACACTCAGGGAAGCTGTGCTCTGCAGCTAAAAGAAGTGACTGAAAAATGTAATTAATATTATATAGGGCATTTTTCAACACTGATTTGCACTCAGTATTCTGTAGTGCTTCTTGACTGGGGAACCTGTTACAGTGCTAAATTGTGTCTGGAGATAGGATGAAAGTTCCATCCCTTGTGGGGAAGGGTCTGTGATTGTGGTAGTGTTGCTGTTAGGCTGCGCTGGGGGAATAATCTGCAATCTGGGATTATTTAGGGGAAACATGCTTGTGAATTAGACTTTCTATCATCTTTGTCTGGGTACAGTTGAGTGTGCCTTAATTGCTTCCCAGTTGCATTTCTTTGCAGCAATACACACTCCATGTGCAGGCATGAGTGTGGAGAAAACTGCTTTAAGTGTTCCCTCAGTAGTATTGGTTACTGACCGCCTTAGATCTGTCCACCAAATGCAGACTATCCCAGAGAATCAGGTGAAAATTCTTAGTCCTCCTGTCCATGTTTCTCAATTATCTGAGAACAGAATAACCGAGAAGAAAATCCCTTGAAAATCTAGGAAAATGTTGAGTGTTAATAATCTCACAACTCGTAGAAACTTCCATGAGCAGAGAAAAGCGAGGCCATACAGAAGGGATTCTTTCCAAGGATTAGTCTATCTTATGTGAAAATTTCCAAGGATCTCACTTAATAGTACTCACCTTTCCAATTTAAAGGATAATTTTTTTAACAGTGAGGATATAAATAAATAGAAGTAGCAGAATTTTGGAATATGTTGTATGTAAAAAAGTTTCTTTAAAATTATTGGAAAATCACATTATGAAAAAATATTATAAGTAGTTATGCTCAAAACATACATTGTGTTTGGATTGAAGATCAAAAATAAATATGGGACTTAAGGGTACAGCTGTGTTCTATTCTCATTAAATTCCTACTTTTGTTTCCAAACTAAGGAAAACAAACCTTTTTAATGAAACAATGTTTCATCTTGGGAGATTTATGACAAAAAGAGAAGTACTTTTCAAAATTCCTATATTAAGTAGGAATAGTTTTTCGTTTTGGTTTTGATACACTTTCAAGCAACAGTGTTGGTCATAAAAATGAGATGTTAGCAACATTGAAATCTCTTTTAAAAACCTGAAAGAGTGGCATTGAGTTTCATTTTTACAGACTTGAATACGGATCTCTGGGAACAGGGAGCCTAGAAAAAATAATGCAACACCAAACCTGATCCCTTGGCTGGATGGAGCTTTGGTTGGCTTCTGACTCTACATGGGGTTGAGAAAAGAGGGCAGGGACTGTAAAGCTGCCCTTCAGTACTGTAAGGAATTTATTTACTTTAACTAATGCTCTAAATTAGAGTTCACCCTTTTCCTTAATTTGACTTATATTGTCCAAATGCATCAAGCTAACTTTTTATTCAAAATATGTAAAAATAAGTGTCCTAGTATTGTTTTCGACTGACAGATCATCTTGGTTTAGAATCATTTATGTTCCAGCAGATGCTGGCAGGAGGAACACCAACTCATGAGATGAAACATGAGAGTAACAGGAAAAAGACAAAGTACTTCCTGAGGAAAAACTTGAGAAAATGTTGCTAAATCAGTCAGTGCCTTTGTCATTCCAACAAGTAAAAGTTTTTTTGGTGTTTTTTCAATATCAGATGTCTGTCCCAATCTTTATAAAATACTTATTTACTGACAAATTAGAAATCCTGCAATATCTCTTCTCGTCTAAAAACTCAAATGATTAAATGAATACCAGCCACAAATAGAAGTGAAATCCAAGCCAGACACTCCATTACCCAGAAATGGAAGTAATTCTCCCACACTGTTCCCAAAAGTTTGAATAGATGATGAACCAAAGATGGATAATATGATATACTCAAAGGCTTGGCAAGCTTTGGATAATTTGGAACAAGGATCTGCCAATTTGCATAGCAGCTCCTGCAATACCTTGTGCCCTGGGCAAAGAGCTTTCTGTGATGTCCTCAGAGTTAAGAACGTCAAGTCCACTGATGGGAACATTGAGTTCTCTGCTAAGTCCAGTGGAAACTATTCTATCTGACAGCTGAAATAAATTTCGCAGTTGCTCTGTTTCAATATTTAATAGAAAAAAGATAAGTTATCTGGATGGTGTGGTTACCTGCAGCATAACTGCAGAGAAGCATTTAGGATTCCATGGCTTATTTCTGTCACCTTGTTTATTACAGGCAGACAAACCCTTCCTTTCTAATGCCAAGTAAACTACTATTTATTAGCATTTTGGCTAGCAAGTAACTGCAGCCTGTGAAGGTAATTCTGAAGTAAAATCCTCGCACTGAAAAAGAGAAAAAAAGACCAAAAAAGGATGAGTAATTCAAAATCTTTTTAAAATAGCAAAAGCAGAGGCCAGGATAGGTGAGCAGTTTCCATTTACTTGTAAGGAAGGGCTGAAGACCATCCGTGGAGGAATAGTCACATCATAACCTTCTGCCAGGCTGGGACCAGCTTTGTCATATTCTTTCCAACCAGCAAGCTGCTGAGAACCACTCACAGATTCCTTTTTCCATCCCAGTGGGTTTCCACGCAAATTTCCACTTGTTGGCATGGCAGACATACAGCCACGATGCCATAGTGACATTGTGACTCCTGCAGTCTGGAGAACACCCTTGTGAACATCTTCATGTTAAGAATATGTTGCTGATCTGGATGAAAAGTTACCAACCACCTCTTGTCCCTTCTTTTCCTTCCCTATAATCATTTATGGCAGCTGGACACTTGCTAGCAGAACTGCATGTGTTGTCAGCAAGCAGTGAACGTGATTAAACAAAAATGCGATTAAAGCGAACAATCAAAGAAAAAATTAAACAAAAACTAAACAAGGAAGAAAAATTACTTATGAACATTTCCAAGATAAACTAGGTAGTTTTAACGGAACCTGTTCACAGATTGTGTGTATGTGCAGTTTTGTTGGAATGGGAACTTCCAATGGGAAGTAGCTGAGAAAAGATAGTGACAGTAATCTCCTAAGCTGAATCAGCAACAGCCAGAGCAAGGAATGAGGGCAGCAAAGAAAATTATTAGTCAGAGGATTAGAAACAAACTGAGAAGTGGTGTTTCATATTGTCCATAATTCACCTGTGAAATTCATTGCCATGGAATTTCAGTAATGCTTACATGATTAGAAAAAAAATAAATAAGGGGTAAATAAGAGAATGAAAAATTTTTCAAAATCCTATTAAAATCTGTTTTAAAAAGTTCCTGATCTTGGAATGGCTGGATATGGGGTCAATATGGCAGAGAACGGCCACTTTTTGCTCGCTTTGTCCTGCAGCTCTTGCATTGACCTTTCCTGTTGGAGGAGGATGCAGGACTGGATGCAGCCATGGTGCCACCATTCTTCTGGTATCAGATTTCATGTAATCAGCTCTTGTGCTATTTGAATCTGCAATCACACCAAATAAAGCTATGAAAGTCCATGGAAAGTACTGGAAAAGTCTGGTTACTGTCCTGAAACTGCTAAGGTGGCTTATACACACTGGAAATAAATTGTTTTTCAGTCTCCCCAGTAGAGCACCCCCATTTCTGTGCTATTTTATAGCAGGAAGCGAGAGTAAATTAGCTCATATGAGGGTTTCTGTGATTTGGCCATTTAAGTGGCTTTTTCCAATCTATGTGTGTGCATGTATCATTTTGTTTATAATTTGCATCCTTAATTATATGGAATGATTAGAATCAAAAAAAATGTTCTTTCTTACTTTCCTTAAAGAAAAGTAATGTGTTAGTTAATCTGCAAAAAGTGTCCTGATTAAAAGAAATGTAAAACTTCTGCTTTCTTAGTAGGACTAAATTTAGCCATTCTGAAATGTAGAATAGCTGCTGCATCTATTAAATTTTATAGTCTCGGTTATCATCTACTGAAGTACATCCTTTTCCAGAGTTCTAATGGAAAAATAACAAGTTACCAAAAAAAAAAAAAAAGGAGTGTAAGGAAAAGAAAATTATGCTTGGTACTCTGAAAATTGAACATTTTAATGGCAATAGGATGAGGAGATGATGTGTGTTGCAAAGGACTTTTCACTTGGATTATTTTTTTTTTCCATAATTGGAACATCTTAAATGATATCATGATATTTAGTATGAGTAAAGCATCAGTAAATGTAAAAAAAGGACACAAAAAGACAAATTTCAAGCATTCGGCACTGAAGGAGCAGTACTAATACAAATTGACTCACCGAGGCTCCTGTCCAGCAGTTACCAATGTGCTGAAGTTCATAAGTGATTTTTTTTCTGGTAGAACTATTTATAAATATTAGGCTGGACAAGATCCTGGGGTCTTATAATACCGGGACTAAATTAGTCTACAGGATTCTGGTTTTCTAATTTAGCTTTTATCACTATCTGAGTAGTGCTACCACAGGTATTTGAGGGAATCTCAATTAAAAATCAGAATTACCAGCACAGTTCCTTTTTTGCTTCTCTGGATGCTAAGCAGTGTCCTGGACATTGTCACTGTGCACCCAACAGCAGTGAGGACCAACAACAGCTCCACATTGTCCATGGGCATTACAAAGGACGGATAAAATCAAAGGTAGAGAAGTCGTGTCACTGTCATTTGATGATCAGCCAGCACCATTTCAATCTTATCCAGAGATCTTTGGTCATTTAACTCTGTTCTGTGTCCCTGTCCCCACAAGGTGGAACATTTAAAAGGATAAATCAGATACTTGAGAGATGTAGGCTCGTGTGGATGAATATATTGAGGAGCCTAAGGCTCTTTGATTTCCCAGCGCCTTTGTGGGTCTGGATTGTAATGTTGACTGTCATCAGCTTATTGAAAATAGCAGAGAACATACCTCTTCACTAACTATTTTATTATCCCTAAATGCCTACTGCGGAGAAGAAAAGACAAGATAGATCCCCACAGGACTCGCCATGGAAACACTGATCCTGGGGGGAAAAAGCCACTCAAGATCAGTGCTGTCCACTCTAGGCAAGTACAGAAATATTCTGGTGCATTGTATGAAAAAATGTTTGTAGGTGTAAGAATTATGAGCACAAGTATCTGATCATCAGACACGGACAGAGTGAATGTAGCCATTAACTAATTAGCAACAGAATTTGCATAACCTGCAACTCTCAAATATTTTTATGAATAAATTGATGGTCATCGAAATACTTGCAAATGAATTAATTACAAGAGATGATAGGATTCTACAGATAAGCATTTTTAGTAATTAAAACATTTTACCCTTATGATTACTCATCTAATTCTACTAGTGAGATTATTTTTGTCCAGTTCAGTAGAAAAAACATGGCCTGTTACTATAGTATATTTTTTCTGGTTTTTACTTTTTCTTTTATTACTTGACTGTGCTGGAATAGCCAATGAATAAAAAAAAAATTAATGCATTAGCTTGTTAGTAGTTAGCTTCTTAGGCAGGATTTGTGAAAATTTAGAGCACTTTAAAATGCACCAGCGGGCTGCTACTGTCTATTTTGACTGCTACAAAATTCACTCATACCCACAAAAATATTTCTCTTGTCCTTTGGTAATTAATAGGTTAGAAGTGCCAAAAATTAAAAAAAAAAAAAAAAAAGGAAAAGAAAAGAAAAAGAAAGAAAAGGGAAAAAACATCCCTGTTGCTTTGGCACTATTATAACTGGAACTACGAGTCTCTAAAAAGTATGAAATACCTTATTCTATGTTTAGAGCTGATTGTGCTATTTGTTAGTTGTGGCCTTGAAGTATTTTGATTTAATCTTAGAAAACAGGGCTGATCTGGATGAATTCCAGCTGAAGCTACAGGAATTGAAGAATTAAGCTACAGAACATAATGAAATGATTCAGTCCCATGCAATCTGATGAGCATCACTGTGTGTAATGGGATGTGTGTGTGGTTGTATCTGAAGCTGGTTGTATACCATTGATTACAAAAGTACCTTTTACACATAGTGTAAGATAATTACTTTGTATGAAAAGCAGACTATTTTAAAGCATTTATTTTAATAAATACGTTTAGCACTAGTTTTCTGTATGTGGGTATATTGTTAGTGAGCAGTATTCAAGGCTAAAGCCCTTACCTTTGTGCTGATGCTGAAAACTATCAATTATAAAGCACCTAACAATGTTCTACCAATGAGCACTCTCTTTTAGTGGCACGTTCCTATTCCTCTCTTTAAAAGACAGATATTGCCATGTGCAGGAGCACCAAGACTGGGGTACCATTGTTAGGGCTGATTAAGGGGAGGAGGAGGAACTGTTCAAATTTTAGGGTTCTTTTCTTATCAGACATCTATTGAACTGAATAGCATTTTGTTTTATGTCACACTTTTTATGGCCTAGGTATCTCAGAGCTCTTTAGAAAACAGTCTGTTTCAATAATAAATATTACCAGAATAGTGAACGTGTAGGCATCTATTATGTGATCTACAATAGCTCACATGCTCTTTGGCATTTGAACAATGCATTTAGGGAGCAGGGTGATGGGAATATGTAAGATAGTTTTATTTGCAAGTGTTAAATAAATGTTTGAGAATCTTAACATTGAAACTAAAAGTAGGAGGAAAATGTTTATCCTGCACCTTGTAACTTGGTGAAACCTGCCTGGCATACACTTGGATGCAGAGTTACAGTTGGCAAGAAAAGCCAGAAAAATAATTGTTCAGTGGAGGGATGGAGCTCTTGAAAGAAATTATCCCAACCTACTACATGTCACGAGTGGTTTAGGACCATAGTGAAAACAATCCTCACCACTGAATTGTCTTTGTTAGAGTGGTAGACCTCAAACTGCATGGAACAGATCCACAATTTCAGCTAATTTTGACTGTGCACAAGGAGAAAATAGGAGGAGGCATGTAATAAATGCTGAGGAGGCAGTAAGAGACAGAGAAGGGGAAAATAAGAAAGCAAGACAGTAAGGTATGTGTGCGTCTCCTTCCAAAATTGCTGGATCAGCCTCAAGCTGCACTGGCAGAGTTGTCCTCTGTGCCCTCAGTAAAATGACTGCATTGTTAGCAGAGACTGTGAAAAAATATATGCATCTGCAGCTCAGCCACCACAGTTCACAGTCCATCAGAGTGGAAATTAGGGGAAACAGTAGAATTAGTAAAATCCTGTATTGTCCCCAACTGGATAGCTTGTTCTGACTGTGGCGTTTCCTATAGGTACGACATGCACAGCTGTGTGCGTGGCTTCCTCTGACTGTGCACCCCAGATGCATTTCCTCTCTCTTTTCTCTAGATTTCTGGCTATCTGTGCCCTAGCTGTCTTTTCCTCTAGTCAAGGTCTCTCTCTCCCTTCTTTCTCAACCTCCATATGCTCTAATCTCCCTTTCAGCTCTTCTCTTCCTCCTCCTTCTTCAGCCTGGACAACACTGCACCTCTTTTCAAAGCCTTTATTTTTAGAAGAAAATAAAATATGTGAAATCTGAATGACTTCAAAAACATATTCTGGTGCTTTCTCTTGCTTCTCAGTCCACTATTGTTGTTCAGACAGTGTATAGAGCACTATATCAAGTAATTGGGTATTATCTTCTGGACTGTAGTTCAGGCACTAAAAATAGCATAGTGACCACTTTGTTCCATATGCCTCCTTTATAAAAGGAGCTAATGGCACTTTTTCAGGTTTTCCACATTGGAACATTAACTTCTAGCAGAGGTGCTATTCTTTTTGTGGTGAAAGCAAAATGAGTGTGAGCTGGGGATCATCATCGCTTCCATGAAATTTTGTAAGACTCATTGCCACTTGCTTATTTTCTATCACCAGGTTCATACTTGCAGGTTCAGGCTGAGGTGTCTCCACTGCTGTTGTTCGACTGTTGCTTTGTTGTTCTACCATTTTTTATCCTGTGCTCTAAAAGACAGAGAAGGGCACTCACAAAATCGCTCTCATTAAGACAAACACCAAGTCAGCCACTGTTACCAAGGGCTGATGGTTTTGGTGTTCAGCTAGAAACATCTCACAGGAGCCTGATTATCACAAATGATAAGAAACTGCCTTCTGCCAATCATTTTCTTACAAAGTGTATCACCTGGACCTCCAAAATTGAGGAACTGAAAGTACGTGGTCACTTTTTGTAACCTTCTCAGTGCCGCCCACACTCAAGTAGATGATCCTCAGGACTGGGCAGTGGTTTCCATCTCTTGATGGGGTAACTGAATGCGGCCATGAAAAGTTGGCTTGGAGGCCTGCTTGTTTGGAGCATCTCTTCCTGTGTACCCCTTCCTGCTTAGTTGTCAGGGGACTCCTGGAACATGCTTTTATTTCTCTAAGTCCTGTGGGTTATTTCCCTGCTCACTTCAGCCTCAGCCGGTGAGGCCGAGCTTCTGTGCACCGCTGCAAGGTGGTCTTTTACTTTCTTATTGTTGAGAAGAAGGATGACCAGCTGACAATAAAATTGCTTGGTGCTGATGAGCCCTTGGCTTTGTTGCTGTGGTAAAACATACATCATTTGACAGCTGCTTGTGCAATGAAAAAAACATAGATGATTAACGGTTTCCTATCTTTTCTTGCTACTGATCTTCTTTGCTTATGACAGATGAGACTTAGATGTCTTTTTTTAAGAGACAGAGAGAGAAAAGGAGAATATTTAAACTTGTTCTCACCTAAGTCTTTTATGTTATCCTAAGGACCTTATTTGTAGTAGAGATTTTTGTCTGAATTTCAGCTCTCCTAAAATGATGAGATCTGTCATTCAGCTTTAAAAGGGAATGTGTATTCTTCCCCGGTTGGATATTTTTTTTTTTTGCAAAAGGGTATAATGCTAATTTTACTTATTCAGAAATTAAAATAGCAAACAGTTTATATGAGGTGTTGATAATTACCTATATTACTGTAATGCTGTGACAGATGTTGGCAAAAAGAGGCAGAAAATGCCTACAGCTGTGCACTCCATGACATCCAGTTTATACTCAGACAGAAGGCTAACAGATGTTCTGAACTGTCACTTTGCCTAAATGTTTTTAAAGTCTAAGGACCTGCTTTATAATTCACTAGGGCCTCATTTGGTTTCGCAGAGGTCCTCAGAATTCCCATCTGTGACAATTAATGTCGAAGACTTTTATAAATCAACCCCTGTCCTTATTAGCCCTCTGCAAATAGATATTGTGTATCTGTATACTCCCGAGGCTTCTATTTTTTGTGACCTAGTTATTAATTTCTATTACTCGTATGTAGCATTACTCTTGTTTCGAGAAGAAACAGACTTGGGTGGCATGAATACAGCTTGAGCAACAGAGTCAAAAGATTGCTGAAATAATTTAGACTGACCTCAGAATACCTATGTTAAAATATTCTTTATTTTCTTGCTGAACACTATGGTCATTTCTAAGGTGGCTGTAAAATGCTAACAACTTCAAGCTACTTGTTTTCCCAAAGGAAAATATAAATCTTGATGGTATCAAAATAGAGCACTTAAAACAAGCATGTTCAGCTGCCAGAGATATTCCTATTCCTAGAGAATATTCTTATTCAGAAATAGTTAAAACATTTAAAGGGCGCTTTAAAAAACTACTAAAGTTTCATATATTAAATTATGCTCTTTAAATTAAAACTGAAGATGTTATAAAAGTGTTATGTAGGTAATGTATGCATGTAGAAAAACATTTTAAATCATCATCTTCAAGCTCCGCCCAAATTTGCCAGCATACCTTCAGATACATAAAAAATGTCTCTAGCGTAAAACAACTTAATACTTTACTGATAGTTGCTGTTTCTTTTTAAAAGCTGGATTCCTGTTGTACAGTAGTTTAATAGTTTAAATATTGTGCTAACATAATCAGTGTTTGGCCTCTTCTGTTCCCCAATCCTGTATAGAAGCAGAACTCCAAATTGTACATCTTTCTGGGTTTGTTTCTAAATTACTCCCCACACTTAATTACGAGGATGAGAGGGATGCCTTATTCCTCTTTGTTATAGGCTAAGCTCTCAGTAATCCCAAACAAAAGAGCCAGTTCTGGAAGATATAGGATTTGCTAGCAGGATTATGGTCTCATAGATAATGATGTGCAGTCAGCAGAAGCGAAGCTTTATTTTAATTCAAATAAGCTAGTAAACAAACCACTGACAAGTCTGCTGGTGAGAGTAACTGGCTTCTGTTGCCACATTGGCAGCTAAATTATAGAAAATCTATTATACCCTGTTCACCATATGTTTAATTTAATACAGATACAAATTAAACTATCCACAGTGCCTATTAAAATGACAATACATATTTTTTAAATATATGAATGTTTTAAGATACATTCCCCTGACCTTAAGAAGGGCAGTGCTGATTTGGGAGACTACAGCAAAACACATGCTAGTCAACAGATTCTCTTCAACAAAAACAACAGTGATTTGAAAAAACACAGAATATTAATAGTACAGTTTTGTAACAGATAATGAGGTTAATTGGGGTGTTTTACCTTCTAAGCATCTGTTCTTACACACTTCACTCCCCCTAGGTTCCTGGGCCTTGCATTTGATAGAAGTGGTTGATATCTAATCCTCTGTATACTTTTTAATTTAGTGCCAGCTACAGTATGAGGCGTTTGCCCTTTTCCTGCTGCAAATAACTATTCCTCATTTATGCATATTCTCATTTATTAATGTTCTTTCGAATAACCTGGATTTCTTCACCCATCAGGAACCTTGGAATTGCTACTCTGTAATACTGTGGAGGGTTTCAAATTATATTTGAGGCAAATATTGTGAAGGTCTAACTAAATAGGGGTTTATTTCCAAATAAACTGAATTTACCTCATAAAGTCAGTAAGTCACTGCAAGTTATGGAGATCAGCAGCTCTTAGTGTTGTGAGGTGGTGATGGACTACTCGAAATTTTATTGAAACCACAGAGAAAGAAATTAACTTCCCCAAATTCACCCCTTATATCTTAAATGAATGATGATGAAAAAAAGTGCCAGTCAAAATATTGCCAGTGAAGAGCTTTCTGGACTTCTCTAGGGTGCTCTCAGAGAAGCTCTCCTTTCCAGCTCCAGTCTGCTCACAGCAGCAATAGGCATGGAATGAAAACCTAAGTTTTGTGAAATGACTTGCTTGCAGATTGTGAATTGTAACCTTACTCCACGGTAATGTAGTCACAATTTAGCATTCAAAATTATGTTTCCCACAATATTTGAGATGTAAGAGCACATGAAAATGGCATGTGAATGTGTGGAAATACGTGTGAAGGGAGTCTCTGACTCGCATAAATGTGCAGCATTATATACCAGGCCCTAGACTGTATGTTATCATATATACAATGTATAGCATGTGCATGGGCATGAGATGTGCAGTGTAAAGTGCGTACACAGTGTGCACATGTAGGCTTATTGTATGTTGATTTTCTTTTAATTTTTTTTACCAAAACACTTTCAGAATCAATATATATTTGTAAGGTAGACATAACATACACAGTAATTTAAGAGTTATTGCAAGCAAGTTTCACTTATTTGATAAATTCATCTTTAGTATGTTAAAAAATGTCTTGGTTCCTAAGAAAGTTGCCATCTAAGGAATTGAGTGTATAAAAGACTCAAGTGCAGGAGATATTTGGACAAAACACAGAATATTACTGGTGCTATACTTTCTACTCTTCTTCCTGAGGAGAAATTTATCCTATACCAAGTGGTCATCTTTCACTAAAGGCATATTTGGCACCACAGCTACCCATAGCAAAATTACTGCAGTAAGTGTTGAGCAGGGTCTCTCATAGCAACCATGAAAAAAATTAAAAATAAAAAAAAAAAAAACAAACAAAACACCACCAAAGTAAAGTAAACAGAAGAAAACTCTGCAATTTTAGGAGGCACATCTAAAGTTCTTCCGTAGATTTCCATGCAGTGAAAGGCCTGCCTGCCCTGCAAACCTGCAACTCCTCGAGGGCCACTCTTGTGTGCTACAGCTTCTCTGCTTTTGGGTAAACGGGTTTTCTACCTTCATATCCCCCTGAGGGCTGGGGGCAGCAACCAAAAAGACCCTGCTATCGGTGTGTCCCCAGTGTTCTTTTAAGGCTGCGGGGTGGTGGGAAGGGCGTGCAGCCTTCCCGGGCTCTGTATCTCTGGAGTACACACGGGCACCACACCACGGCTCCCACTCGCAGCTTTTCTGGTTAGAAAAGCACGAACGTTGCTAAAGCGAAACGAGAGGCTGAGAACTTCTGGAAATAGATTGGGAAGCCCCTTGGCCCAGGAAAGGAGTCCCGGAGGACACGCGGGGTGGCGGCGGCCGAGCGAGCGCTGCTCGGGGGGCGCGGGGGATCCGCGCTCCACACCCGGCGTGGGCTCTGCCGCGGGGCCGCTCCCCGCCCGGCCCCCGGGCAGCCCGCTGGTATAAACTTTAACCCTCTTGTCAGCGAGCCAGGATGCGAAAGGAGGGCTTGTCCCGTGTGGTGTGAACCTCAGCTCCTCCGGGGAAGATTAACCTGGGAGCCCCGGCGCGGGGAGCGCAGGGCCGTGCGCGGCGGAGCCAGGCACAGGCTGGGGCTGAGCAGTGACGGAGCCACTGCGGGCACGGCAAGGGCAGAAATATTCGCTGGGGCGAGAAATGCCAGCAGCAGCCTGGCTTCCCCCTCTGCTTTGAAATGGCTTCAGTGCTTTGTCTCGGGTAGGAGGTCCAAAATTCTGATTTTTTTTTTTTTTTTCTGAACACAGTGTTGGGTCAGACTCCGATACCCAGCCCCTCTGCGGGAGAGTGTGTCTGGCAAACACCTTACTGGTCTGCTGGGAACATGCAACCCAGAGATATATCTATATATAGCCGATTTGGAGTAATCCGTTATTTTATCTATGCATCTGGATGCAGGTGGTTTGGTTTTTGATGGTTTGTTTTGTTGGTTTTTTTTTTTCCCCCAAGCCTAAAATGAATTGTGAAAGTCAAAATCTAGGACGTTCATTTCCCCACCCCGTGGGATCGGTCTCGGCATAGAGACTTCAGGGTGCCAATGGCCGTGTGGGAGCCCAGCCCTCCTAAGACCAGGGCAAAAAATGCATGTTGATATGCGAATTTCTCTCAGAGCCCTTCCAATCTGCGGTTCACTTTTTTACTTTTGTGTGTTTGTTTTTCTTTCCCTCCAGGAAGTCTTAGAAATTGCTGCAAAGCGTTAGAAAGTTGTAGCTACCCGGTCCACGCGCTGGTGATTTCGTTTCTGGTTATCTGCAAAATGAGCTTTAAGCCAATTTCGTGCTTCAGGCTAAAGAGAGGGATTCGTATTTCCCTCCTAGATGCGTGGCATTCCTGGAATCTCTTTGTCAGCTTGCCGTAGGATGCTGCTGTAATTTGCCTGGAAACTCTCTCCAAAATTTGTATACCGCGGTTAAGAACGACGTAAGATTTCTGAGCCATCAGGTTGTTCTCTCTGGAAAGAAAAAAAAATCATCTTTCATTGATAAGTCAGTATTAAACTACTCAGAGCATGGTTCCCATTTAACCCAAAGAACCACCGTAGGTACAAAATATGCATTTCCTAGAAATCTCTTTCCTTCCCTGCTCTGAGAAATAGAATAGCTCTTCAGGAGAAGCAGTACTTTCTTCGAGAATCTTAGGAAAGTTCTTGCACGATTTCCTGAACTTTGACAAGCTTGGCTCTTTTATGCCACTTTCCCCCCCCCACCTCAACGTGTAAAGGCTATTGCAAAATGACGGGAGGTTGCCTGAACTCTGTGGCTGGAGGTGAGCTCTGCCACCCTCCCTGCTACGAGTCCCCTCTTGGCGTTCAGCCTGGCAAGCAGAGCTCCCCCGGCCCTGGCAGCGCG
>VZTD01002347.1:1148286-1160165 GCA_013397725.1 Rhagologus leucostigma | reverse complement strand
GTGCGTTGGTTTGAAAAGCAGGAAGAAATGTAATGAATTGAGTGCTGTCAGAGATGTCTTCTCTGTTGATGTGGTGAATGGCAGTAGCTCCCTGATCCAGTGCAGGTGCAGTAGAGCTGGGGAATAAAAGAGGGGGGCTCTCTGTTCAGTGGAAAAAGCACATTCCCTACAATAGACCACACACTGCCAGCCAGCACGGCATCAGCTCACACTCTCAGACTTTTTTTCGCCTCTTTCCACAGTCCTGAGCTCACAAAATGGCTATACATTAGCACTAGTTAGGGTTTGCTTTTAATGAACAGTTGTGACTCCTTTTGACCAACATTTAAATCTGCTGTGCTCTCTCTGAAGACAGGTCTGTTTTGATCACACGTTTTAAAAAATGGCCCGTTTCCTAACAAGGCGGCTTATTCAGGGCCATCAGTTGCATTTGATTGCAAGGAAAAAAAAAGGCTCTCGATTAATAAAATGCGTTTCCCAAGTGCTTCTAACGGGGAAAGTTTTTTGCCTTTTTTTTTTTTTTTTTATATGTAATAAAGTGTTGTGGGGAGGAGGAGAGACACTGTTGTTAAATGGATGAGATGGTCTATCTATACACGAACGCATATTAATCGTGTTTAGAGATAACCTGTCTCCTTTTTGGCTTAATATATTACCCTTATACACGGATAAAAACTTTGTGTTCTTGTCAGTTCGGTCCAGATTGTTTTTTCTTCGCTTATTTCCGTAATATTTTTTTCCTTTTTTTTTTTTACCCTCTCGACGATCTGCTCAGAAGAAGCTAGGTTACACTTGGTTACACAAGTTTTATTCGAAATTATTTCCAGAGCGAGGGCTCACTCCTTAGCCAAGGGGACTGATTGATTCTGTCCCTCTCCGCCTCGCATTTGATGTGCCTCGTCCTATCGCGGCCAAGCCAATGAGCCGGGATTTTCATGGCACCCCGGAGCAGCCCTTGCTGATTCCTCTTGCACCTAACCTGCAAGAAGTAGATTAAGCCCTTTTGGATATACTTGCTGATGCATTGCGCTGAGGAAAATTGCTCGGCGTTTGCTTATAGAAACCCATGTTACTGTGAATGTTCTTTTTTTCCCCTAATCGTGGTAACAAATAGCATCAGCTCCTGGAACAGTTTGGCAAAGCCATTCTTGCCTGAGTAGTGCTAAACGGGAGAAGCTGACAGCTACCCGGCTATTACCTGTGCTCCGAGTAACCCCCACCCCCAGCCGATAACAAAACGTGTTGGCAACAAACGACATTAGAACCACCAGTCAGGTGCCGGTGGGCGCTTGGAGCACGTTTCCAGGGGGCAGATCTTGTCATCCTGCGCACGAAAGAATGGACCTTGTCTACACAGCAGAGAAGAGATCGATGCTCCTATCTCATCTCATAGATCAGATCAGATCAGATCAGATCGATGCTCCTGTATGAAAAAAACGTCTCGTTTACACTTTGTTCGGGACGTTTCCAACGCGCCGGAGCATCATCATCTGACGGCGGCTTATTTACTGCCAACAAGTTGTAGCTCCCCCAGCCCCAACCTTGACCCCGTGGCAGCTTAATAACAAACGCAGGAGAGTTTTGCGGGGCTGCCGGTCCCTGCCGGGGCCGAGGGCGCGGGGTTCCCGGCCCCGCCCGGGGAAGGGGCTGCTCCCCGCCGCTGCTCCCCGCGCCACCGGACAGCCTTTGTGTCCTCCTGCTGCACACACCCATAATTAATCCTCCTTCTTACCGCTTACATCCCGGACCCAAGGGGCAACTCAAACCTATTTAGATCTCCTTGGTTGGTTGCACAAATTTAAGTGGCAAATGAGTTATAAACCTAATAACTGCTTTAATAAAAATAATTATTTGATTATGACAGAGGAAATTTGCTGGAGTGCAGGGATGCGGCTGGGTTTGCATTTTGGTGGTGGTGAGGCTCGTCTTCAGATGGAACTCAAACGCCTTTAGAAAACGTTACTCTGAAAAAAAAATCCCAAACTCAAAACAAAATGAAAAACAAAAAAAAAGCACCCCAAAATCAAAATCTTAAAAGACTTTACATTTAGAAAAATCGCCCTGGTTCTCGGAGAAACGGGGAACGTTTCCAGTGATATTCAAAAGAAGAATTAATTTGTACACAGAAAAATCAATATGAGATCTGGGTGGCTTTGAAATAATTGAAAATAGTCAACACAGAGGACCATTAATCACAAACGCTGGTACCTCTTTCACTTTTTTCCCGTTAAGGGTGAAGTTTCTGCGCCTCTTTCAAGTGTATTTGTGCTTCTGGTTTTACAAGAAAAAGTGAGGATGCAACAAGACCAGTCGCGTTGTCCTCTCTATACTTTTAACGCTAGCATATTGTTTGATTACTAATTCGAGTTAATATGATCTTTATGGCAACATAACAGTGGATAATTGGCCCTTTTTCTGAACAACAATGTAAATCACAATCGCTTTATTATTTAATAACGTCAAACGCTTCGTTGGATTGGCCCCGACAGAGAAGACCTTTTCTTTCTAGGCAGTGTTGTTGAGAAAGAACAATGCAGATCTAATTGTGGAGATTTCAGAAGTTGGCTCCTGTAAATGAACAGCTTAGATATGGAAGTTCCAGCAGATGTCTGCACTTTTCCCTGTGACAAACCTTGTAACCCCCCCTTCCTCCCCCTCTGCCCCGTCCTCCCCCCTCCCCGACTTATTGAAGATTTTTTGTTCTCACATCCTAGCAACAACCTAAATCTTCCAGTTGCGAATACACCCCTTTCCCCTCGTTGCTATCCAGCCCTCAGATGGCCGCCTTAAGCGTACACATCAAATTAGCGCTTGGCCCAAGGAGCGCTCGCCCCTCGCTCGCCCCGGGCCCCCCCATCAGCTGCGGGCTGGGGACTGTCGGGCCGGCGGGGGCAGCGGGGAGGCTTGGGGCTCTCGGCGCTGCACTTCGCCACCTTCTCGCCAGCCACGTAAACGTGCCGGGGGTTTGTTTTGCAACAGTTTGGAGGCGACTGCAAGTTGCGCTCGCCGTTATGTGGCAGGAGACGTGTCAGGGCCTGCCAGCCCCGGGGGGTGCGGAACGAACGCCCCCCGACGACGCCCGGCGATGTGCCACCCTCTGCCCTGGGGTGCTCCTGCCTCGGCCCGCTTTGTCCGGCCCCACTGATCCAAACCCTGTCGCTCCCCCCTGACAGCAGCAGTGAGCCTTTCCCGGGAGGCACGGCTCCGGGGACAGGGCTCCAAAGCAGAAGTTGAGCGACTTCTGGCGGGGAGGGCGCACCCCAGCGCTCATCCGCTCTCCCGGCCCGGTCCCGCAGCTGCGCGCTGCCCCGCGGAGCGCCCCGGGCTTTGGGCGCTGCGCGGGTTTTTCCCTTGCGCTGGAGGCGCCCTGCCTGGGATGAGTCGGTCGGGGCGGCGGGTCCCGCTCCCCTCCTCACCGCCGCCTCCGAGGACAAATCCGCGGAGAGGAGTTGATTTGGCAAACTTTTGCGATGGGCGCTGGCAGCGCTGCTGGGCCCCCGCCCCGTCCCAGCTCCCCCCGGCCCTAACAATGCGCGCTTTGCTGCGCGAGAAAACCCCGTCATCGGCGTGGGGGGAGCAAGGGGACGCGGCCGGGTGATGGGTACCAGCCCTCCGCGCAGCCCATCGCTGCCAGGGGTGTCAAGAGATGAGGCAGGTACACCGAATTCGGGATATTGTCCCTGACTTTAGTGAGGGGTTCTTAATTATTTATTTGATTTTTGACAAACCAGTTAAACCCTCTTGTGCCGCCAGCAGGGCAAAGCCCCTTTCTGCTCCCTCCTGAGATGCTTCCCCAGCTGCCCGGGGCGGGAGCCACGGCGTCACAGAGGTGCGGGGTCCCGGTGCTGCCTCGGGGGTGCCCGGGGCCCCGGCACCTCGCCCGCTCAGCCGAGCCCTCGGCGGGGCACAGAGACCGGCGGCAGCGCAGCCTCACACCTGCGAGGGGTGGGGGTTTTGTTCGTTTGCAAGAACCCACTCGAGGGAAGTACTGAAAACACAGACCCGATCACTAAAATTACCCGAAAAAGAAATCCAAGTTGAGAGACTCGCCCTGCCTGAAGCCGTGGGAAGCGGTTGATGAATCCCTGTTGACCTTTGAGCTTTTTCTCCTCGAGTGGGTAGAAAAATCTAGATTTTTTTTTTCCCCTAGCTTTCCCGGCTTGTTTGTTTGTTTTGCAACTTTACTTTTCCCTGCTGACATCACCTGACGGGGGGAGCACCGGGCCCACTGGATGCTGCCCGTGGGAGTGTGGGAGCAGAGGGGGCGCAGGGGGGAGCGGGGGTCGCCAGGGCTCTCCCTACCGGCAGCCGCGGCCTCGCGGCGTGCCAAGGGTTAACTGTGCCCTCTCCGTGGCTCTGGTCGGGCAGGGATGAAACTGCGAGACTTCCCCCAAATGTCTTCAAGAGGAGAGCGAGTCGCCCAGCCCCGGGACCCAGCGGGCCGGGCCGGGCCGGGCCAGGCCGGGGGCGGCCCGGGCGGCCGCCACTCCCCCGCAATGAGCTCATTTCCATGTCTGCGCCTCCCGCAACTGTGAGAAAATCCGCCGGGACATCCCGCGTGCCGATGCTGCCTGGGCTGCCTCGGTCGCCCTGGTGACAGAGCCTGGGGGGAACTACATAAATGAAATAAACCAAAACTTTTCGCGGAGCCGGCACATCGCAGGGAGACGGGGATAACCCCACGCCCACGCGTGTCGTTCGTGGGGCCGGGCCGCCTGAACACCCGCCTGGAGCCGTGCGCGGGGTGGGGGCAGGGAGGGGCTGGTGCAAAAGTGCCCGGGGACAGTCCGGGAGGGGGAAGGGAGCGCTGAACAGCCCCACACTTATCAATAACAAGATGTATAAATATCAAAGTGAAGGAGCCCGAGTAAGTCTTTCTAGAAGCGCGGAGGAAGCTTAAGCAGCTTTCTTTAATGGTGATTTGTAGCTCTGTAAGGGGCACGGATAGCAAATACCCTGCAGGTGCATGTTGTAACACTGCCATCCGGACTTTAATGTAGATTACTCTCCAACTCGTTTGATCGGTCCTTTGAAACCCTTTACAATTGCCTGTGACGAACCGCCAGTCTCAGGTTTTTTTTTCTTTGAATAATGCCTTAAGGGTAAGTCCTCGGGGCTTTTAAAGATCTCCAGCACATTTGAAAAAAAAAAAAAAGCCACGCTAGGTTTTTACTTTAGAGCGTGGGTCCGTGTCTCTCAACTTGGGGCTGTTAACAGGCATCTTTTAAATCATTAATCATCTAATAACCATCAACTTTGGAAGGGAGATACGGAGATCTTCTAAAGACCTCCAAACATTTCTGTGGCATTTGGGAACATACTGGTTAAAATTTAGGAGGCACAGAGCCCATCCCTCCTGCTGAAGCCCTAGAGCTGGTGGGTCTCCGGTGTTTATAGACTCTCAGCTGGGTAAATCTGTGCTGAAGGCCTTTTCTCTGGCCATCGAGAATCCCCCGGGGTGGGTTTGGAGAACAAATCCGAAGGGCTTCATCCCGGCAGGGGAGAAGCCCGGCCGGGGGGCCTCCCTGGTCCTCCCCAAACGTCTCGCATCCCGACCCTGCTCTGGGACCCACGCCGCTGCTGTGGTGGTGCCTTCTAGCAAAGAGTGAGGGGGTTTTGAGGGAGTTTAAAAAAACAGGAAAAAAAAGCCTCGAAGATACAATAAATCCCTCAGATGTTTCCACTCTCACAGGGAATAACGTTTAACCTTTAATATTTATTCGTTACTATTAATTCAAAAAAATAATTACTGAACTTTTGGCCCTTCAACTTCCACAAGCGGCGCTTTGTTTCTCTAAAATAAACTTGGGAGAAGCGATCCCTCCGTATCAAACTAGGGATTTGAATTAAAGGCCCATTTGGGACACTTGAGACTACAAAGGGTTACACATAAATAAATGCCACATTTGCCTATTGCAAAAGTTTTCTCTGTCCTTTCTCAGTCACAACAGGGGAGGAAAAAGCCGTCGTTTATTATCTAGTGCTGGGCAGGAGCAACCCCTCCAGAATGTGCTCTTAGATTTGGCCGGCAGAAGAGGGACTCTTTTTCCCCCCCTCAACAGCAGCTCCTTTTGTTCTCCAGATCTCTTTCCCAATTTCAAGCTTCACTTGCAGATCCTAAGTTTGTTTGTTAATGACGCTATTACCATCTGGCTCGTCCTACTTTCCAAAAGATATAAATCTCCCCAGTTTCATTGCCTACATTATCATCTAAGTGCCACCATAGCTGGAAGAAAAATATGCTTTCAAGGTTGCAAATTCTCTTGCACGGAGCGAGTTCCCCGGGCGCGGGGCTGCCGCCCGCCCCGCCGGGCTGCGGGCCGCTTGGGAGGGATGCGGCCAAATGGATTTCACCTTGCAGCGATGCTGGGAAAGGGGGAGACGGCACCATTTAAGTTTTCCACCAGAAACTTAAGTGAATCTCCCCCCCGCCCGCCATCCCTCTTGGCCGCTTTTGTGGCTGTTTAATGCATCTGGCTACTTTGAACCGTTATCTTCCGCGGGGAGAGGATGCTCGCCCGCCCGGCGGGGCGAGGGCAGGATGGGTCCTGCTCCTGGCAGTCTCCTGTTTGCCCTCACCCAGCGTGAACCCCCGTCTCTCTGACATAAGTACATATTCCATACGTGTGAATAAACCTTTCCCACAGGCGTCGTACAGTAAAGGGAAAAAAAGTTTGGGCTCCTCTTAGTGCAAAGCGGTTGCAGATTTGTGTGCGTTTAAGCATAAAGGGACGGGGGGAGGGCGAGAAGGGATGGGGGAGGGAGTTGGGTCGGTTTGTGTATGGGCTCCACAATGACTCTATTTATTCGCTGCAACCAGCCTGGGCAGATTGAATAGGCGAGAGAGAGACACTCAGCCTTCCCAACGCGTGGGCTTTGTGGGATCCAGTCCCCACTAGCAGATTTCGACTGCTAATTTCCCATTCTCAGGGGTCTCCTGCGAGGAGACACGGCCGTGCCCATCAACTATGGCTCCCCCAAACACTGTCCGTGTTTCTAGTCCTTAAGCTTTTCGCTTACAAGTTTAGCGTCAGGAGAAGTTTAATAATTTATAGTTTTTTGCTGGATCTCCGGCAATGTTTCTGCGGACCAAAAAAAAAAAAAAAGGCAGCCAAATATTTTATTTGACTATATGTATATGCACACACACAATATTGTCAAGCGAGGGAAAAGATACTCCTTTAATATGGGAAAGAAACCCAGTGATTTTTTTCCCGAGTGATCTGATTGTTAGAAATAATTACGGATGAAAAGAAAACTCACTTATTATGCACTTCTAATACTGTGACTGCACAAGAGAGAAAGGGGGCCAAACCAGTGATTAATTAATATCGCACTGGCGTAGCTATTTTCTCGCGAAAGGCCTTTCCCCCCCTCTCTGATGCCGAGTTATCATTCCAGCTCGAGTCATGTGTAGCCAGGAAGGGATCTTGTTTATAAATTTATATGACGACCTTTTCTTTGTGTGTGCTCTAAAGTTGATATGGACAAATTGCAGAGGTATACAATTTAAGTAGATGCACTTTTAATCACCGATCATTAAAATGGTTATGTTAAATATACTCAATTACATGCATGACTTCACCCTAACAGTACTTTCTATTCTCCCAGCTGCTCACGTATTCCTTAACTATAGTCAGCAGAAGAAACTCGATTATGCTGAATCCATACATTTCTATGGATTTCATCAGCCTAATTAATGCTTCAGTGTGGTCCATGTGTCTGAATGGTCCCTTTGCTATTACTTGGGTAAGGAGGCAGTGCTGGAATGCAGAGGGTCTTTCTTTCAAAGATACCCATGGGGGTCACTCTAGGACTCTAATGGCAAAGGTAGCAAGTGTTAAATAGCAGAAACATGCAGAGAAAGGGAAGGCAGCGATGTAAAGGGGACATTGATACTGTAGGTATGCCCAACAGGTCAGTGATGATAATTAAAACGCTTAAAGAAGAAAAGGTAAATGGAAAGCTTCCACAATTCGCAGCATGCCTGGTTAAAAGCAAACGAACCAGCGCAAAGAAACGCACCTCGCTGATCCTGACGGGGGAAAAAAAAAAGTTGACAGCAGATTTTTAGACTAAATAACTACTAGGGTTGCCTCTTCTGTGAGCACCGCGTTTGAATGCCCTGTCCCTTCTCTAATTTTCTCGTTGTCGAAATGCAACGTGTCAGGGGGAGGATGCCCGGCCGGGCAGAGCGGGCTCTCCCACACTGCCGGTCCTGGCACCATCAGGGCTTCCTGCAGTCCACCGTCACTGCAGATGCACGGGGAGCTGGGGGAAGGAGCTCTCCCCCTCCTCTCCCCAGCTTTCTTCCAAAACGAAGAAGCGATTAAAATGAAGGGGATGTTGCAGCCTTAGGGGAAACAGCCAATGGCTGCTTTTATAACACATCTTCCCATCTCTTAGCATTTAGCGGGATATAAAAGGCACGCGTCCTGCTATTCCAGCAACATTTTAATCGACGAGAAATGCATCTAGATTTTTTTTTTTCTGTTTTGTTCCCACCTGTTGTAGTAGAACACCATCTGATCCCACCTTTCTCTGGCTGCTGGGAGACGTTAGAGAAAATCAGAACTCTTTCTTGTCACCCCCTGCACTGCCGAAAAGGTAGTGTTGGAGCCCGCATCTCTTCCCTGTTTCTCCACCAAGCAATCGACAGCACATTTGTCCTAACTTCGAGTCGGTGCCTCGCCTCAGCCTTCATCCTTCAAGTGGAGAGAGAAAGCAGGGAAGATTTCAGATCTATAACCAAATTATAACCTAGGAACTTTATGCTTGTCATGCTAATTTAATGACTTTTATAGTAAGTGTAGACTTTCTGTCTTTTGAAATTAGCTCTTCAAAACGCTTTGTGTAATGACAGGCACTAGACATAAGAGACAAATGCACAAGCAATAGTGGGATAATAATCTGGCAAACACTGCACCATTTAGTATTAAAATGGAGAACAAAGTGCGTTAAATTTCAGCGTAGCTGTACATCACTGTCTGATGCCATTGGTGCACACCTGGGCTCCAGAGTGACCCGAGAGGGGGGTGTCCTCCAACAGCCGCCGTGCCTGGCTTCACCTGGAAAATGAGCAAATACCAGATGTGGAGTACAAAAATAGTCCTTCACCTAATGCCGAGTCCCTTTGCTTTCTGGTGGTGTTCACACGTGCCTGCGTGCTGCAAACATCCCGATTTCGACAGGCTGGTTCTGCTGGGCCCGGCCTCCTGCTCCGTTCCCAGCGGGGGGGGTGTGGGAGGGTGTACGCGCTGCGCTCGCAGTGCAGGGCTCTGAACGTACACATCCCCTCCCTCCTTAAGAGCGTTTCTGTGCTCCCATGCTATGAGTGGTCCAGAAATCTGTCCAAGAGATGGTTTTGATAACAAAGGGAGGAGTAAACCCAAAAGCTATAGGTGTATTACAATCTGGGCGACTCACTCGTTGCCTATAATTGTAAATAAGGTAAGTTCACACGACGATCGAGTAACGAGGGAACAAGAGCCTCATTTTAATCAGGTGGTTATCTCTCCTTGGTGGAGATCAGAGCTCCATCGCTCCTGGCCTTCTCATTGTGCCCCCCTGCTGGAAATGACAGCTCCTTCAGAAATAACCAACTTGGTCCCTGGATGGGATTTCAGCTCTTTTTCACTACACATGTACCAATTGTCGTTTTACAGCTACAGCGAAACCCCTAAATTATATAAGTGTATAAACTCGGCCTCATTAAATCCCCCCTTTTGGATAGCCTCAAGGTTGGAAAGTATATTACTGTAAGCCGGAGAAGACTTAAATTATATCCGAATGGGGATTGAAACGTAGTGGCACTCAGGCACACTTCTTGTCTCAGCTACAGAGGTTTCATTTTCCCTCTTTAGAGTCTTATAATATTACAAATGCAACAGTTTCCTTACGTCAAATCAAGCTATCTGAAATCCTGTTTCTTGATTCAGCCTCCGGGGCCCTTTTTGGTGAGCACAAAACCACTAAGATGTGATCAAACACCATAGCCTAACCAAAGGGGAATTTATTGTTCATCTGAGAGAGCTTCCTAATTTGAAACTAAAGCCCTTCCCTTCCGGAAAGCATCTGAACATTCTGTGTGAGTTGTTTTCCTGAGCGTGTGTGCGGGTAAATCGGGGTGTGCAGAGGGACAGGGGGCCGAGGGCAGTGGTTACCTCGCAGCTTAGAGTACACCCGGCCCTCGAGTTGGTTTTTCTACCCAAGCCGGTATAAAAATAACCATTTCGGTGGGAACCCCGTGCCCACGGGAGCTGCCGCTGCCGCCCCCACTGCCGCCCAGGGGCAAGGCCGGGCCGGGAGCTCTGCCCGGGGCCCTCTCCGTCCCTCTTCCCCCGTGGGGCACCGCGAAACGGCTGCGCTGAGCCCCCTTTTGGGCAGCGCTGCCAGCTCCGGGAGAGGGGCACGGCCGCTGCGGGGATCGCCCTCCAGAGCCCTGCGCCAAGCCCCCCAAAGCTGGGTTTGTCGGGAGAGGGTCGCCTTCCCCCTTCTCCAGCCCTCGCAAGAGGGTCAGTGGTTTAACCAGGCGTCACCAGGACTTCGTTTTATCCCCGGTCCACTGAAGCGTGTGGCTTTTAGTGACTGATGGCCGCTGTGGCTGTACGCGGCACAGTTGCTCTCACGGTGCGTGCTCCAGATGGGCACGTCCCGCAGGCTCGGGGCGGGGGGGCACGGCCGCTTTGGAAAGGCCACCGAGACACTGAGATTTGTTCTGGGTCAACCCTCCCCTAACGCCAAAGTTGGGAAACAACTTTCGCAGCGTGTGTCGGGAAGGGAGGGAGCGGCAGTGGAGCGGCAGCGGGTGCCGCAGTGCGGGGCGCCGGCACTCGAGGCTGCCGAGGCCGGGGGCCACCGTGCCTGGGGGCTGTCCCCCCGCCCGCCCCGGCGCGTCGCCCCCGTCTCTCTTCCTCCCCGAGCCCCGGACGCGCAGACAGCACGTTTCCAAACTTTGAAATGCCAAATCACGTTATTGCTGTGGCAGGAGGCTGCTTTCGTATCTGTGACAGCTGAGTTTTCCCCATCGATTATGTGACACTGCAGTTCATTTACACGGCTCAAAAGCTTAAAGACACTGGAGGAGCCCCCGGTTTAACCCGAAATCCTAACAGAAAGTGAATCAACTTTCTGGCCAGTGTTTAAACTGATAGATCAAAACTTAATTTGGAGAGACAGAAAGGGAGAGAAACGACAGCACGGATTTATCTTGCCCGGCGTCCTTCACTGAAACTTTAGAAACTGCGGCGTGGAAAATCCAGGGCCGAGATGCTAATGAGAAGCAGCGCATTGGGTGTTCAGGGATGTTACAGGTTTCAGAACGGAGATTACAGCGCCTGATTTTTTGTGCGGGTGTGTGAAATAGGTGCGTGGCCAGAGGCTGCCCGCGGCTGCCGGGTGGCACCGGGCTCCGGGGCGTCCCTGCCCGCGGGCTCGGGCAGAAGTTCCCGGCTGGGCAGGCGCCTCCCGAGCTCGCCCATCCGGAGCGCCCCGGGCCCACCACCAGCCGGCAGGGAGGGCTTGGGGAAGAGGGGGGTGCTGGGACGGTGGCATTTTCTTCTCTCCCATGGGGACGGGATCGTCTCCCTTGTGCTGCCGGGTCCTTCCCTGTGCTTCTTTCAGTGGGGGCTTTCCAGGAGCCAGCCCAGCGCCCGGTCCCTGCCGCTCCCTCCCCCGTTCTCGCCGAGGTTTCATTACTTGCTGTTAGTGCCTGGAAACAATAAAGGATGTGGGACTGGGCTTTTATTGATTATTTGTCACCCTGTATTTGTCAGTTTCAATAACTTTTCCTGAAGTTTTACTTACGGGCACTTGAGCTTTCGGATTAGGCCAGCTCTGCGGATTGCAGTGAGGGGTAATTATCCGCTGGCCTGCTTCCC